>OY821761.1:12933936-12980659 GCA_963682095.1 Potentilla sterilis
ACAGCTCGTACAGACAACCAAGGCTCAGCAACTGCCTTCAACTGGTTCCCGGGAAGCTGCGCGGAGACACTTGCAGAGCGCTAAGCATGTACTGCATGAAGTCTGGCAGCGGGAGGGAGAACCCGTGACGAAATTGGTCTCCGTGAACAGCAACCCAACCCGCCTCCGGGTTATAGGGCCGATTCTCCGGGATTCAGCGGCCGTAACGTCACCTCATCAGGGATATTCCACGTCTCCCGGAAGGCGGCAATCTCTGCAGGGCTCATAGTACCCTCCGGTTCATCGCACGCTACAGCCTCTTTCCCACTCCCGATAGTGCAACTCACGGGCGGAGTACCAGGAAAGCGCACCCCGTGCGGGATGCCCTCACACCCAGAGACCCGGAAGACGAGACCCCGCTCTGGGAGCGGGCAGCGGCTTCGGACTCCGGGGAATCCGAACCAAGCCAATCCTCCAACCTTTCCTCATCGTCCACCACAGGACGCCTGTCGGCCGGTTCAGAAGTCCCATCAGAGCTCGCAGAAGCCATTTAATCTAGGGGAAGAAAACAAAACCCCACCGCTGGTCAGCAACAAGCTAGAACAGCGCCCTCTGCGGCTGCTCCCCAAGTTTTCCGCAGACGCCCCGCTCAAAACAACTCACAGTCGGCGACAGAGCAGCCCCCCCCCCCCCCCCCCCCCCCCCCCCCCCCCCGCAAAACACCAACCAAAAAGAAAAAACACGAAGCAAAGAAGGCGAGACTTACCGATTACTATGCACAACCGGAGAAAGTCAGTCCTACGAAAACACCGAGCAATGGTAGGCAAGAACCAGAATGCTTGAAGCACGGATAACGTGAGGTACCTCCACAGAACTTTCGCCGGATTCCTCTCCCACCTTCTCTTCTTCTCTCTGGGCTAAGAGCAAAAACAAAAATCATGAAGACAAATGAGGCCTTTTATAGACGGGTCTGATGCCCTAGGCACCCCTGTAATCCCCCCAAAATACTCAATCGGGGCAAGTCAAACGCTTGTGAATCCAGGCCCTCCATCTCAGATCGCTCTCTATTGACACGTGTCCTAGCATCGATAACCTACCCACGCCATCATAACTGATGGACCGATGGGCTTCCTCCTTAAATGCATGTCAGCCACTTGTCCCGCCTACAAGCGGTAGTTAAGGGAGACAGGGGCGGAACCGAGGCGTCAAGCCCCCCCCACTTCCCCAAGAGCCACGCCATCCCACCGGTTAGGTAGCATTCAACCGGCTCCATGGCATCCCACCGGTTAGGTAGCATTCAACCGGCTCCATGGTATCCCACCGGTTCGGTAGCATTCAACCGGTTAGGTAGCATTCAACCGGCTCCATGGCATCTCACCGGTTAGGGTAGCATTCAACCGGCTCCATGGCATCTCACCGGTTAGGTAGCATTCAAACCGGCTCCATGACATTCCACCGGTTACGTAGTATTCAACCGGCTCCAAGGCATTCCATCGGTTACGGTTTTACCACTTTCCTTCGCCCTTGCGGGCAAGGACAAGCCAGCAACAACTCAAGGCTTCAAACACATGGGCTTTATAAACCCGGGAGAGTTTACCTCTAACACATGCAAACTCTTCCAGCAGACTAAAAACCCTACATCACACTGAACTGTGATAAATATGGGGATCCATGGGAGACTTGTTATCTCCACGCCACCCTACCAGGCATATTGTTTCTCTAACATAGAACAAGTCTCCCCGCAGGCTAGAAAACCTGCACATTACCTCACGCTTATTCCAACACAAGCTGAGAAGAACTAGCAGGTGTTAACCGGTGCTTCAACATGGCCGCAGCACCCCACCGGGGTACCTGTTGGCTTATTCCACGCTCCAACAGGCCTCCCCGCAGGCTAGCAACCCTGTATATTACCCCACGCTTATTCCAGCACAAGCTGGGCCGCACCACCGGGCTACTCCCCGGCCTGCCTCACCGTTGGCAGTAATTTTACCCTGGGAACTTGGGGGACTCGTCCTGACATGGCAGTCCACCAGTCGAGCCCTCACATCATCATCCCATGCACTCGTCCGGGTTTCACCCCGTTCCATACACATGGCACGACAACACTTGAGCACAATACCATTAGTATTGCAAACATACTCATAACTGTCGCACGTCATCATTAATAGGTACTCACATCACCACGCCTTCTCTGCCCGAACGCCCGGTCACGCCCAATCTTCAATGCGGACTTGGGGGACTGGGCACCGTTGGGTCGGTAACCCTGTGAGTCTGCGGGGCAGGAGCGAGACATATTAAGTCCCCGTTCAAGATTGCACTTGACCGGGAACTTGGGGGACTTGCTGACAGTGGCCACAAAGGGGCTACATAGGCCCACAGACCCATAGCCAGTACGTCCGCGGCTGGACTGAGGCCAGGAGCAGGATCACCAGCACCCGGACCCGAGGTCCAGCAGTCTACCTTGTGACCAGGGGCCCGGGGACCGGGGACGCCAGCCTACCGAACAGGCCACCAGAGCTGTCATTTTGCGTACGAACAGAAGAAAACCAGTCTCACATCGAAGAGTAAGACCAGACCTCACGCCCGACCACCTATATAAGGGCATCAACTACCCTCTTTAATAGGTAACTGATCTCTCCAACCGCTTATCACTCTTGCTTAAGTTATCTATTCATCCCAACTGTACTAACTTAGGCATCGAAGAGGAGAAGACCGGCCCGCCCGGTATTCCCCAGGTTCCCAGGAGGAGATCACATCTAGATTCATCAGTTTCCACTAGGCCTACGGGTTTGTGCAGAAACAGAGCTCATGACAGTGAAAGCAATAAAACTCCCATAATCAAAGCGGCCCGCTGAAATGAACAAAACTAATGACCCAAATTACTGCAAGTATCATCGGCTGATCGGTCATACCCTGAAGGATTGTTACGTCCTCAAGGACAAAATCCAGGAGATGATCAATAATAAAGAAATAGAGATTGACTCATCTCCCCACAGATCGGCATCTGCAAATATGATCGAAGAGGGTCTTTCAACGCGTCGGCAGCAAAAACTCCAACAATTTCGCTACCAGATGGTGCTATAAAGGTGGCTTTCCAAGTAGACAATGAAGTCAAAATTGTTCATGCATACCCAAATATGCCTGGCTATGGGAATCCCACGATGCCGAGCTTGTACGAACTAATGACCGCTCCTAGCCTCGACATCTGGGAATATTATGAGGAAACAGATGAGTTATCCGATGAGTGGAAGACAATAACCAAAAAGGTTCAGCATCACCCTCTCCATACAAAGTCCTCTACTCTAACTGGTGTTAAATTCAGGAGAAGGCCATCCTTGAAGAGTAAAATGAATAAAAAGAAAGCGCATAAAAAAGTTCAAACCTCTGAAGAAGAAGAGTATGAACAAGCACCACGAGTACCGATCACCCTTCGAGAATTCTTACCTAAGGAGTTATTTGAAGGGGAACACCCAAAAGAGGAAAATAACGAGGTAGTTCAGTGTTGTATGGTCTCCATTGGGAGCATCGAGGGCTCAGATACTGAGAAAAATGATAAAGGCTCAGAAAAGGCAGAACTTGAAGTTCACAAGATAACTTTATGCGACGGTACGAGCATCCCAAGTGCGGACCAAACAAAGGAGTCAAACACATCGCCTGGTAGCCCCAAAAAGCCAAAGCCCACCTCAGAAAAGACGAAGGACAAGACGGCAATGCCCTCGTCGTCAGGGACTAAACCCGAACAAATTAGAAATCGCAAAAAGGAGTTATCGCAAAATTGCAAATACGATGTTTTGACTCATTTGAGGCGGATTCCAGCATTGCTAAGCGTCTTTGATGCGTTACAAATGTCGAGGAACTTCGTGAGGCACTTATTGAAGCTTTGACCTGCCCAGACTTGTACGAAAATGAAGTCGCAGAGGTTGCTTTAACCACCCCAAGGGTTTGTGCCAAGTGCAAGGAGTGCATCTTATTTTGTGAAGACGATCTCTTATGAGGATCTGAATACCACAACAGACTTCTTTATGTCACGGGACTTGTGGGAAACACTACAGTCAATTGGATCCTCTTAGATGTTGGCTCGGCGTAAATCTTCTACCACTCAAAACATTGCGTATGATGGGATGAGTGCGAAACAACTATCCGCCTCAACACTGACAATCCAAGGTTACAACCAATCAGGGCAGAGAGCCATGGGCACGATTGCGCTTCAAATGGAAATTAGGGAATTATACTCAGACACTCTGTTCCATGTGATCGATGCCCCAACATCCTTTAATATATTGTTGGACGCCCTTGGCTTCACAACATTGGTATGTTCCTTCGACGTTACACCAATGCTTCAAGTTTGGGGCAGATGGCATGGTAAAGAAAGTTTTGGCGGACATGGATCCCTTCAAAGGAGAAGAAATAAATTATTCGGATGCCAAGTTCTACAAGTCCCCGACTTTACCTACCCGCAGTCAAGGAAGACGTCAAAAGATGAAGGTGCTATAGAGAAGACCGAAATTACTAAGCCACAAAGGCCAGTTCGAGTTAAAGTGACAGTGCAATCTTTATCGGCCCTGAAAACTAAAAAACCTTCATCTTCAGAAGTAGCAAAACCAAAGGTGATATTCAAGTATTTAAAGAAAGATCAGCGTGAACCTAGACAGAAAGCACTACCACCAATCGAGGACACAATGGGGACGCTCATGACTATCTACACCAAGCCTCTTCGCAAGGTTGATCAATCAATTCATGAGGGAAACATGATAATCTCTACAATGCTTAATGGGAGTAAACGTCAGAACAAACAGGTTGTCTCATTTCGAAGTGCATCATCTGCTCCACTAAAGATAAAACCCAAGAAGGTCCGGAAGAACAATGCACTCAAGATCATAGTTCAACATATGAATGGTATGCTCGAGGCGAGACAAACGAAACCTCTGACTTTCAGAGGGAGAACTCATCTTGTATCTCAGTTTTTCAAAGTTTGGGAAAGAAAACTCCCCCTCGGGTTTCAGTTTTTTCAGCGATTAACGGTTGATTCTCAACCTCGCGTTTCGGCACTCAAGCGCTTGAGTAGGACCCCCTCGTCACAATCAAGCAAGGTATAAGTGACCAAGAAATGGAGGGTTAAACGACAAACACGAGTGACTTTTAAAAAGCTTGTGGTCTCTAAAGCAGACAAGCCAGTGGAAGTAAACTGTGTTTCATTTGAAGAAGAACAAGACCAAGAGCAACCACCAGAGTTCATCGATACTGCTCAGCCTGCCCACCACAAATGGAAGATGGGGACAAGCAACTATTGATGACCTCCAAGAAATCAACCTTGGGACTGTGGAAGATCCGAAACCTATATTCGTGAGTGCGTTATTGACTCCAGATGAATTGGTAGGCTACAAATGATCACTCCTCCAGGAATATAAAGATGTTTTCGCTTTGGGGTATCAAGACATGTTGATGAGTGCCTAAGCACGCACAAATAATAACCCTACAAAAGATCGTTAGTAGTATAAGCAAGTAAGGATCATTCTAGCCGGGGATTAAGGGTACCTGAAACATGAGAATGTTAGAATAAATATTCACAACTATACATAAGAAAACGTCAGTTTGGGGGGAGAGATTGGGATCGGCAGCCATAGGGCTACCCTAAACTAAGCACAAAAATAAAATCTTATTTCTAATATGTACAAGTGATCATCATCTCTCACACCAAGTAGTTCACACAAAAAGACTCTTTAACATGTAGACTTGCATGCAAAAAAGTAAGGAACAAGTATTGATGCAATTTAGACTTAACCAATTTCGATCCCAATTAGAGCCTACGAGGTTATCCAATCGTTTGATTACTTAAGTTCTTAAGATTAACTACGAGTATAATCCTAAGGTTATGCTAACCGGTTTTACACGTTTAACATTTAAGCACATGAATCACAAATCGAAGACAAGTGAACAAGTAAGGTTGTCAATCTTCTTATTATCTTGCAAGTTCTAAGGTTATTAACTCTAGGTGAGCAAAGTGATTAAGAAAACTACGAGTATGACTCAACCAAATTACTCTAGCTTATGAAATCTAGCACTTAGAATTACATGCTTTAAACAACAAATGCTTTAAACAAAACTAGTGTGTCGATTTAATGCCCTCACCTTAGATTACTAATCGAATTAAGTTCTTAAACAAGCATCAAATACCTACTGTTCTAATTATCATACACACTAAATTTACATGCTAAAATCACAAAACTTTAACATAAACATCAATCATGCAATCGGTTTACATAGAAGTTCAATAAAAACCAAGAATCGAATCGAGTTCATACAATACAACCAAACTAAAACAAATACAAAAGCCATAGAGGGGATGGATAACACTTTTAGAACCTTGAATACTCCTCAATCGTGTGGTGGAGAAGGTGCGGCTGCTGCTTGGATGCTCGGTAGGAAGCAAGAACAAGGCAGAATTTTGGATGTGGTGATGGAGGCTTTTTGGCTAAGTGTTTGAGGTTTCGTGTTTGTGAGACTTGGTAGAGTTTTTGGCTAATACTTGTGCTTGAGATGAAATGTCTTTTTCTGTGAAAATCGTTGGCTATATATATGGAACAGCCTAGGGTTTGCCGGCAGCTACAAGGAATGACAATTCCTTGTCCAAGTTGGTTTTAGATTTCCTTGTGGGTAAAGTATTGCTTTCTTGGACTTCTTCTTCTGATCTTGGACTTCAATTGGCTGCATTAGGATAGCATGGACATGTCCAACAAGTCTTTAGGTCCATAATAGCTGATCTATGCTTCAAAAATCCAAATGAGAGCTTTCCTGATGCAATCGGGAAACTACAGCTTCTCGGCAGAATTGATCTTTCTTCAATAAATCCGGCATAACTCCCTCCTCAGTGCTCCGATTGATATGATTTCAAGTCTTGGAGAAACTAGACTCGTAGGGCTTTCTATCCATATAAGGCACGTCCTCTGATTCCAAGTGATGCGGTGTATAGAAATTCCAGAAGTCAGGACACAGTCCTAGGAAAATCCTAGTAGTCCCTGGATCGTTTTGCTCAAATTGCTAATTAAGTTGCATCCATCTGTTGGGTGACTTTCCGATCTCCGATTGATCTGAATTTTTGACACAACATACGTTAGCTTGCCAATTATATGCATACCAAATGTCATTAAATTTGGAAAAGGATAAGTCACTCTAACACAAGTCTCAGAATCAAGAAAAAGACATATTTTGCATTATTTCCTCATATTTCTATACTTAGTCATTTTTCGGATTATTAAGCACATTTTTTCAAAACTCTACCAAATATACACTAAACTATATTATGACTCTATCTTAGATAAATAAGAGTTAAAGGAAGCGTAAACGAGGGCATAAGCATATTAATATCGTCGCACATTGTGCTCTTATCAACTACTCCACACTTATCATTTGCTAGTCCTTTAGCAAAACTAAATAAAACTAAGACTCTAAACAAACTATTGCCCCTAATAATTTGCCTCAGGCTCGTATGTACACATAGCTTTCAAGTTGATGCATGAGAATGCTAAACACGAAAATTCCAAATTTCATGAACATGTAACATCAATAAAAGCATGCGAGAGCAACATATAAGCATGAAAACATGTTAAGCTAATTCGATCCTCCTCACTAGGCATACTCTCTTCTTTTTACTCGAAGCATGGCATTCACACACAAGTATATGCAAGTGAAAGATAATGAATTACGAAGAGTAACTTGCATATGTCAAGAAAAGAAAGCACTTTGTGAATTAATGTGGAAAAACCTCATATAACAACTATGTGCACCAATGAACCAAAACTATATGCTTACTCTTGAGATAATCTCCACAAATCAATTTCGACCATCATAAGAATCATGAAAAGATCAATAAAATGAATGTAATGGGGCTTGGCTAAAGGTATTCGAAATTTATGGGAAAAGGAGGCTCAAAAACGTTACTAAGGCCTTTAGCAAAGCTCGATTCTCCTTATGTCTTCTCACCAAGGGTCGGATTTCTTCTTGTTGGACCCATACTTCATTCTTTACTTACCCAAAACATAGTGAATATGAACAAAGGTCAAAATATAACAATAGTAGAATTTCACATGCATACATACTCCAAATTCACAACACTTTTTCAAGAATATATCCACACAAAATTTTCTTTTTCTCATCCGTGCCTATTTCTCTTTCTTTGGTTCGGATCACTTCTTTTCTTTTTCTTTTTCTTTTTCTTTGGCACTATACAATTTTTTTCTTTTATGGACAAGTCTCTACCCCACAGTTATTTTCTTACATCACTTCACACGATAACTCCTTCGAAAATCAAGATTTACCAAAACTTTGAAAAAGGGTAAAGACATTACTATACTAAGCTCATAAGAACTGTTTAAGAGTGATGAAAGAAAAGGCTAATCATAGGTTCAAAGGGGTTTACTAAGGTGTCCCACGACGGGCACAAATATGGCTCATGCTTTATTTGGCTATGGTGGTGAACCTAAAATATATTTTCAATCACTTTCAAAATCAAGGTATTTTATGATAAAAACGTTTTGAAAATCAACAAGAGTAAGTTCTAGCATTCTAGAGTTCATTAAAAAACTATGGTACATAATCGTTGAATAGGCAAAGAATAATGAGGTTCATATCATATCATGTTCTAAAATTTTCAATTTTTATCACTCATGAAGAAAGCAATTTGGCTCTAAAGCTCACATAGGTTATTATAGAAACAAACTAGCTAAAACATGCATGCTTCATTAATCAACAAGTCCTACATGCTCCTACCAATACACAAAATCCATGAAACTCACAATTTAAAAAGTATGTATAACCATCATCTATGTATGCAAAGAGGAGAAATAACATCATTCAGGCATCTATGGAGCCCATCAGGCAGGACCAAAACTCGCAGCTCAGTTGAAGAGGATCGGCTACTACTGGCCCACTATGGTTCAAGATTCAATAGATCATGCCAAAGCCTGTAAAGCATGCCAGCTATATAGGGATTTTATACATCAGCCCCCATTGCCTCTTCATCCTTCCATTTTGTCATATCCCTTCGAGACTTGGGGATTAGATGTCATGGGTGCTATAAACCCTAAATCATCGTGACTACATCAGTATATATTGGCTGCTACAGATAACTTCTCTAAATGGTCTGAAGCAATTCCTCTAAAAACGGTCAAGGCAAAAGACGTTGCAAGCTTCATTCGGAATCATATCATCTACCGTTTCCGTGTCCCTTCTAAGATAGTATCTGATAACGCTTCATATTTCAAATGCAAGGCTATGGTCCAGTTGTGTGAAAAATACCATATCCAACATGCATTCTCTGCAAGTTATAACCCTACAGCAAACGGACAAGCAGAGGCTTTTAATAAAGTTCTCGGCAACATCCTAAAGAAGATGGTCTCAAAGAACAAAAGGGATTGGCACGAATGCCTACTTGAGGCATTGTGGACTTATAGAACAACAGTTCGTACGGCAACATGATGCACTCCATATAACTTGGTATACAGATCTGAAGCAGTGCTACCAGTTGAGATTCAATTACCATCACTAAGGATAGCTACTCAACTTGCAAATCCAGACGAGAATGCAAAAGTTAGACTTGCAGAATTGGAGACACTTGATGAGAAGAGACTTGCGGTTTAACAAAGGCTCGAGATATACCAAGCACAGGTGGTAGGCGCCTTCAACAAAAAGGTTAAGTTTAGATCATTCATAATTGGAGACTTAGTCCTAACTATACGAAGGCCTATCATCGTCACCCCAAAAAGTCAAAGGGAAAGTTCGAGCCAAAATGGGAAGGACCCTATGTCATTACCAAAGTCTTCAATAAGGGGGGATATGAACTTTCAAATGCAAATGGAGATCGTGTCTACTCTTGTGTAAATGGGAAGTTTGTAAAAAAGTACCATGCATAAAAGAGCTCGCTGGATTCAAAAGCTGGGGGGGGGGGGGGGGGGGGGTCCATGCAAAAATTAGAGCACAAATCCCCCTGAACTACGACGGCTTGATCTCCCACAAAGAGGGTACGTAGGCAGTCTAGCCTCAAAAGCTAGATGCAGTCATCCCATCTGTTGACAGTAGCCACAGAAGGGCTACATCAGCCCACAGACCCGCAGCCAATCCATCCGGGGCCGGCCTGGGGCCCGGAGCAGGATCACCAGCACCCGGACCCGAGGTCCAGCGGTCTACCTTGTGACCAGGGGCCCGGGGCCCGGGGACCGGGGGCGCCAGCCTGCCGAAGAGGTCACCAGAACTGTCCTTTTGTGTGCGAACAGAAGGAAACCAGTCCCACATTGAAGAGTGAGACCAGACCTCGCTCCCGACCACCTATATAAGGGCCCCTGCTACCCTCTTTAATAGGTAACTGATCTCACCCACCGCTTATCATACGTGCTTTAAGTTATCTATTCATCCCAACTATACTAACTTAGGCATCAGAGAGTAGAAGACCGGCCCGCCCGGTATTCCCCTTAGTGAGCAGGTTAAGCAGGAGGAGATCACATCTAGATTCTACCAGGCCTACGGGTTTGTGCAGAAACAATTGGCGCCGTCTGTGGGAAGTCTTACATAAAAATCACGTAAGCATCACCAAAATGGCAGAAAGCTCAGCAGCGGGCCAGGAAAGAAATGCAACGGAGGAGCAGCGGGTTGCACCAGAGCAAACGCTCATCTCCACCCCGGTCGCTGTACGGGAGCAGCGCAATTACCAGGGCAACCAGGAAGACGGCAGCAGTGGGAGGCCGACCGGCACGCCGGGGGTAAGCAGCGATAGCATGCGCGGGAAAGGCCCGGTGGAAGAAGACCAACCCACACGCCGGGGCTTCTCGCTGACATTCTCGGACGAGCCGAGCGACAAAGAGGAAAGTCTGCTCGGTGACAGCGACCGAGACACCACGTACAGCCCCGACCGGCACGACATGGCGGGGGATATACGTGCGATGAGGGCAGAATTCGGTCGCCTGCGTGCGGACGGCGACTGGGATAGAGCAAAATCCAATGCCCGGTATGAGGAAATGGAGACGGTAAACGCTGCCTTGGTGGCTGCCCTGGAAAGAGGCCAGCAGCTGATAGGAGCACAATGTGCGACGATTTTATATGCTTATGCCCTCGTTTATGCTTTGTTTAAACCTTATTTGTCTAAAATAGAGTCATAATATAGTTAGTGTCAATTTTGGTAGAGTTTGGCGAAAAGTTGGTTAAGAATCCAAAAAATGACTAAGTTTAAGAAATCTGGAAAATAGTGCAAAATATGTCTTTTTCGTGATTTTGAGACGAGTAAAAATATGATCTATCCTTGTCCGAATTCTATGAAATTTGGTGTGCTTAATATTCATATACTGAGGAATGTTGTGTTAAAATTTCAGATCAATCGGAGTTTGGGAAGCCACCCAAAAGTTGGCTGCAAAACGGCAGTCCGAACATTCCAATCCAGGGGCTTCCAGGATTTTCCTGGGACTGTGTCCCAACTTCGAAAAATCATTCCCGTCGACTCACAAGGAATTTGATCAAACTGTTTTATGGGGAGATGGCCTTATGTGTCTAGTTTACGTGAGACTTGGAATCGTATCAATCGGAGCTCCGAAGGTGGAGATATGCCGGAATTACTGCGACAAGGTCAAAGCTGCCGATTCCAGGGACTGATTGCTTCCTTTTCACAAGTGCTTCATTTCGATGAACCATATGATGTACAAGAGCATTTGTGAAGACATTCTAAGCATATGGAAGGAAGGAGGACGACACTTGGCCATGGCATTGAAGAAAAACATGAAGAAACAAGTTCTCCTAGTCAAACTAGGAAAAGCTGCCGATTCTGGCAGATTTGATGTCTTTGGTTGCTGCCGGCATATGGGGCATTTTCGATGGATCAAGGCCTATCAATTGAAGTCCAAAACCATACAAGAAGTCCATGAAGATGTGAAGCCCAAGCCTTGAAGAAAAATTCAGAAAAACAAAACCTAATTGAAGTAGAAAAAGGAAGGTTTCAAACCATATCCCATTAGGTTTTGTTTTTCCTTGTACAAGAAGGGCTGCCGGCAAGACCTTGTACTCTCCCTATAAATACCCAACTTTTACACAGAAAAAATTGTCACATTCTAAAGCAAAAACCTTAGCCAAAGCTCTACCAATTTTCAGCCAAAGATCCTACATAAAAACACAAACCAAAAGCCACCACCACCACCATAAAAATCCTGCCGATTGTCTCCATCATTCATCCAGCCACCACCGAACCACTTTCCATTGGATCCATACACGACGAAGTCTTCAAGGTTTCTAATGTGTGATATACTCCCTACTCTTGGTTTGTAATAGTTTTTATGTAGTTATGTGTAGTTTTGTCTATGAAACTCATGTGTATGTTTGGTTATTGTGTTTTCATGTCTATGTGAAAAACGATTGTGAATTTGGTTTTATAATGTTGCATGTTAATTTAATTCTTATGGTATTAATAAGGAATTTCAAAGATAAGTTTCGAATTGCATGCTAAATTGTAATGAAAATATGAAGTAAAGAGATAGGATTAGATAGGCAAGCATGTTCACTCTGATTCTAGTAATTCGTTCTTGGTTTAGTCTTTAAATCCGTGTGCCTCAAAGATTGGTACTTAGCATATTCGCGATGTGTTTTGAGTATTGGTCTTGTATCCGTCAATAATAGGACTAGAGTGGTTTAAATGACTATGCATGTTAACAAGAAGTGGTGACGCCTTGCTTGATTGATATGTTTCCGACTAAAAAGACCTTGTGCCTAATTACTTTGCATGTTTGATTTCGACGATTAGTGTTCTCAAATGTGTTTAGTATAACTTTAGGGTTAGACGATAAGTTAATCTTGAAGTATTTGAGAGTCTTAATCGATTAGTAAACCGATAAGGAGCTAATTAGGTTGGAACTAAGTCGGATCTAGGATATTGTGTGCTCTTGCCGTGTCTTATCTTATAACTTTGCTATGTGTTTTGAGTGCTTTTGTGTTAGTAATTTGTGAAAGAATGTCGACCAACCTTGTATATAGTAATTTAGGATTTTCTTTTTTCTGTTTTTATGCATGACTTAGAGGCAGCCCTTCTTGCTGCCGAACCTAGGAATTTCTTGTTTTAAAGTTTGTGCCGTGTGTAGTTTAGGGCAGCCTAGCTGCCGAATCTTTTCACCCCCATATGTGACGATTTTGTATATATGTTTGTATATATTTGTCTAACAATTTCATATCTCAGGTATCCTTAATCCCCGGCCTAGAACGATCTCTACTTACTCATACTACTAACGATATTTTTGTAGGGTTATTATTGCATGCGAGCTTCGGCTCTCGTCAGCAGCGCAGTGCCGCCATGACAAGGGCTACTACACCCACACCAGGCCGATCTCAGCGGTTTGAGGCGGGACAGTCATCGGGCGAAAGGCCCAGGGACCCCAAGCGAACGGAGTCCCCGGGCGGCATGGCCCCACCGAAGAGCACGCCGACACCCCGGCAATCACACGCTTCATTCGAGGATGAAGTCATAACCCCGACCGCCCGGGCACTACAAGTGCTCATCGACACCGTGTCGGATCTGAAGGCCCAAATGGAGGCCAACGAGAGAAGGGCAGTGTGGCCGATGGAGGGCGCGCGATTCAAAGAACGCATGGGCCCTTTTTCGCACCGGGTTCTGGAATCAGGGAGGTCTGGTAACCAGAAATCCCTAGAGCTCACGTACTCGAGATCCGGCTGCCCGTACAAGCATCTGGACAGTTTCCGGTCCCAAACGTGCGCCAAGGGCTATTCTGATGCAGTATGCTGCAATATTTTCCAAGAAACCCTGTCTGGAGAGGCGCTCAGCTGGTTCTATGAGCTCCCGGCAAGCTCCATCGAAGCGTTCGAGCAACTGGCCGACCGGTTCGTAGGCCGCTTCATCCTCCGGGTCGAAGGAGCCCGGACATCAACCATCCTGTTCAACTGCATGCAGGCACCTGGCGAGGAGCTAATGACGTTTGTCAACCGCTGGCAAACGGCGACGGCCGGGGTCCAGAACCTCGACAAGGGTATCGCCGAGATGGCGCTCAAACAGGGACTTCGACAGGGAAAATTTTCCTACGCCGTGTGGGTAGAACTCCCACAGGGGTATGACGAGCTGATGGCGATGACCATCAGGCATGCTCAGGCCGACCATGAAACGTACGGGCAGCACCTGCTGAAAAGAAAATGGGACGAGCAGCAGGAGGAGCACCCCCGGGAGGAGCACCCCCCTCCCGGCCAAGAAGACAAGGTCAGCCAGTGGAGCGAGAACCAAGGTGCCCGACCGGGCCAACCCAGCAAAAATTGGGGACAACGGCAGCAGAGGCCCTATCATGACAAACCCCGGGGCGAGCACAACCGGCGCAGTACCGGCAAGAACGCCCCCTGGCGATCATGCCAGCAGAACGTCAAGAGGTCTTCACCACTCTAACCTCTTCATACGAAGACGTCTTGCACGAGAACGGGAACATCATCCCCCCACCGCCTAGGAGAAAGTACCCAAGGGAGAATCTTACCCAGGCGCAAACGGGCAAGTACTGCTCCTATCACGACGAAGCTACCCACCGAACGAACAGTTGCTTCACCCTCAAGACAGCGGTGGAGGGTTTGATTAGCAACGGCCAGTTTCAGCGGTATATAGGGGAAAGGAGAGCAGATCCCGACCGGGAGCAGGGCCAGGGCTGGTAGGTATGCCCGAACCTCCAAACAGTTAGTTTGGCACATCAACGGTTCAACCACTATAACATCATATATGTATGCCAACTATTTTGAGAGAAATTCCACCGGTCCCACCAGTGCAAGTGTAACTATATCCGAGGAGTAATACAAGCAAAAACCGTTCCAGCGGATTTACAAAAAAGAGCAAAACAAAAATCTTCAAGGAGCTGCGCCTCCCCCCTCAGCGGGCATCCCACCAGTTTCTCCAGATAGAGCCACCGCATCCTCTCCAGCAGTTGCAGTTAAATGAGCCTCGCCTTCCCCTTCCAGTTGCTCCTCTTCTACCGACTGCTCATGGGTATCTTCACCGGCCCCCTTCGGCATCTGAGAGGTATCCAGGTACCCCTTCTCTTCCCACTCCGCATAGGCATCGGCAATACCCGACTCCCTAGCCTTTTCCAGGAGCTTAAGGAACTGATCACTTTCGTGATATTTGAGGACAACCCGCTGGTAAAGCTCCGGGTCCACTTCTCCAGCCACAGCGGCAGTGGCGGCACGGACAGCGGCAGCTCCCACTTGGAGCTCATCCACTCTCTCCTCCTCAGCCCGCTCCTTCTCCTCCTCGAGGCTCCGGACCTGCTCTTCTAGCTTGGCCACCTGCTTCTTGGCCCTCTCCTCCAGTCTGACCTTCTCCCGCTCCAGCTTGGACTTCTCCACTTCCAAGCGCTCACGGGCCTCTGTCAGAGCGGCCACCTGCCTCTTCGGCTCCGGCAGCTCCTCACTCGGGTCCGACTGGTACAGATTGTACAATAGCTACACACAACAGGGAGCCATTTAAGCAAACAGCAAGAGTAACAAGTTATGAACAGTGCCATGGCACCAAGCAGTTCTTACCCGGAGAACCGACTCCTTGCTCTTCTGGCGGTTCTCCCTCGCAAGGGCTCCAGGCCCATCCAGACCAAGGCCGGCCACGTTCGCCACCAAGCTCGGGACGAAGGGACTCTCCAGACCCCTTTGTTCCTCCGCAGGAGCGGGGCCACTCTGCTGACCGGCAGAGTTTGAGGCAGCAGCGGTTTTGTCCCCAGCGGAACTAGCCGCGCCGCTGACCACCTTGAGCCGTTTCGCCAAATTTTCACCTGACGACCGACCGGTAAGCATCACCAGTGCGGAGGGAGGGACGTCCATAATCCTCCGCCTCTTCTCACCCAGGCCGTCCGGTGAAGAAGATTGTGCGCCTGACAGGGTGACCCTGGTGACGAGCGGGACCGATCCTGGCCGGTGCGGAATTCTCAACACCCCACCAGGAACCTTTGGTGGCCCTCCAGTGGACTTGCCCTTTCCGGGTCCCGCCTTGGGAGCAGCGGGGTGACTCTTCACACGCCTCAGAATATAGGTGTCGTCCCCAACTTCCATGGCTCTCGGTTCGGCATGAACGGCAAGCCGACCGGACTCCTCGTCCACCGAGGTCCGTGAAACGGCCTCCCCTTTCTCCTTCAACTTTGAGATGAGGTCTTCACCATCCATGGATAGCGTGTTACCGGGCTTGACGACCGTCCGGGAAGATGCACCTGCAAAACCAACAAACGGTTAGTATCAACTCGGTCAGCAGAAATGCCACCGCTTAAACCTTGGTACGCACCGGGATCTCGCCCGAGACTGCAGTACTCCAACACCTCCCGCCGAATGAAGTTGTAAGAGCTTCGCTCGAGATCGTCCCAGCATCCGAGTATAGTCATAATCCTTTCCCGCTCCAACTCGGACAGTTCGAACGATTAGTCGCCAAGGGGCTGGAAGGCACCAGGAACCCGGTACATTTTACTCCTCTTCTGCCACTTCCCCCCCCCCCCCCCCCCCCCGCCATCACCACCTTTTTCCTCCAGCTATTGTCTACCCAGGAAGGCAGGTGGGTGATGATAGGCTGGAACTGTCGGGCGCTAAAGGTCAGACAACTCCGGGACCCCCTCTTCTTCGAGAAGGATATTCTGTACAGTGCCCGGAACTCGTTCACCGTTGGCATGCTCATCCCGGACAACTCGTACAGGAAACCGAGGCTCAGCAGCCGCCTCCACTGGTTCCCGGGAAGCTGCGCGAGGGACACTTGCAGAGCGCTAAGCGTATACTGCACGAAGTCCGGCAGCGGTTGGGAGAACCCGTGCCGAAATTGGTCTCTGTGAACAGCTACCCAGCCCGCCTCCGGGTTACAGGCCGATTCTCCGGGATTCAGCGGCCGTAACGCCACCTCATCGGGGATACTCCACGTCTCCCGGAAGGCGGCAATCTCTTCGGGGTTCATAGTACCCTCTGACTCATCGCACTCCACGGCCTCGTCCTCACTCCTGATCGTGAACCTCACGGGCGGACTGCCAGCAAAGCGCACCCCGTACGGGATGCCCTCAGATCCCGAGGACCCGGAAGTCGAGACCCCGCCCCGGGAGCGGTCAGCGGCTTCGGCCTCCGGGGATTCCGAACCAAGCCACTCCTCCAATCTCTCCTCATCGTCCATCACGGGACGCCTGTCGGCCGATTCGGAAGCCCCATCAAAACTTGCAGAAGCCATTTAACCTAAGGGGAAGAAAACAAAACCCCACTGCTGGTCAACAACAGGCTAGAACAGCGCCCTCTGCGGCCCCTCCACAAGTTTTCCGCAGACACCCCGTTCACAACGACTCACAGTCAGCGACAAAGCACCCCCCCCCCCCCCCCCGCCGCAAAACACCAACTAAAGAGAAAACACGAAGCAAAGAAAGCAAGACTTACCAATTACTATACACAGCCGCGGAAAATCCGTCCTACGAAAGCACCGAGCAATGGCACGGATATCGCGAGGCACCTCCACAGAGCTTTCGCCGGATTCCTCTCCAACCTTCTCTTCTTCTCTCTGGGCCAAAGAGCAAAGCAGAAGTTGTGAAGGCAAAGGAGGCCTTTTTATAGACGGGTCTGATGCCCTAGGCACCCCTGTAATCCCCCCAAAACACGCAATCAGGACAACTCAAACGCCTGCGAATCCAGGCCCTCCATCTCAGATCGCTCCCTGCTGACACGTGTCCCAGCATCGGTAACCTTCCCACGCCATCATAACTGATAGGACTGATGGGCTTCCTCCTTAAATGCATGTCAGCCACTTGTCCTGCCTATAAGCGGCAGTTAAGGGAGATAGGAGCAGGAACCAAGGCGTCAAGCCCCCCCCCCCCCCCCCCCCCCCCACTTCCCCAAGAGCCGTGGCAGTTCACCGGTTATGATCATCCAACCGGCTGCATGGCATCTCACCGGTTAGGTATCATTCAACCGGCTGCATGGCATCTCACCGGTTAGGTATCATTCAACCGGCTGCATGGCATCTCACCGGTTAGGTATCATTCAACCGGCTCCATGGCAGTTCACCGGTTATGATCATCCAACCGGCTGCATGGCATCTCACCGGTTATACAACATTCAACCGGCTCCATGGCATCTCACCGGTTAGGTAACATTCAACCGGCTCCATGGCATGACTCCGGTTATGAGAACATTCAACCGGCATGGGCTTTATACACCCGGGAGAGTTTACATCTAACACATGTACTCTTTTCCAGCAGGATAAAAACCCTGCATCGCACTGAACTGCGATCAAAATGGGGATTCAAGGCGAGACTTGTCATCTCAACGCCTCCCCACCGGGCAGATTGTTTCTTTAGCTCCGAACTCTCCCCGCAGGCACGTTGCCCCACACTTATTCCAACGTAAGCTGGGCCGAGCCATAAGAACTTGGGGGACTCGTTACGGTATGGCAATCCACCGGTCGGGTCCTCACCCATAACATCCTCCCATGCACTCATCCGGGTTTCACCCCGTTGGCAGCAATCTCTCCTTGGGAACTTGGGGGACTCGTTACGGTATGGCAGTCCACCGGTCGGGTCCTCACCCATAACAACGTCCTCCCATGCACTCGTTCGGGTTTCACCCCTTTGCACATCCATTGTATGGCGGATTTCAACGCCACATCTTCCCATGCACTCGTCCGGGTTTCACCCCGTTGCACATCCATTGCATGGCGGATTTCAACGCCACATCATCCCATGCACTCGTCTGGGTTTCACCCCGTTGCATATCTATTGCATGGCGGATCTCAACGCTACATTGTCCTCCCATGCACTTGTCCGGGTTTCACCCCATTCCATACTCATGGCACGGCAACACCTGAGCACAATATCATCAGTATTGCAGGCATACTCATAAACTGTCACACCTCATCATTATAGGTACTCACATCACCACGCCTTCTCTACCCGAACGCCCGGTCACGCCCAATCTTCAACGCGGACTTGGGGGACTGGGCACCATGGGGTTGGTAACCCTGCGGGTCTGCGGGACAGGAGCAAGACATATTAAGTCCCCATTCAAGATTGCACTTGACCGGGAACTTGGGGGACTTGTTGACAGTAGCCACAGAAGGGCTACATCAGCCCACAGACCCGCAGCCAATCCATCCGGGGCCGGCCTGGGGCCCGGAGCAGGGTCACCAGCACCCGGACCCGAGGTCCAGCGGTCTACCTTGTGACCAGGGGCCCGGGGACCGGGGGCGCCAGCCTGTCGAAGAGGTCACCAGAACTGTCATTTTGTGTGTGAACAGAAGGAAACCAGTCCCACATCGAAGAGTGAGACCAGACCTCGCGCCCGACCACCTATATAAGGGCCCCAGCTACCCTCTTTAATAGGTAACTGATCTCTCCAACCGCTTATCATACGTGCTTTAAGTTATCTATTCATCCCAACTATACTAACTTAGGCATCGGAGAGGAGAAGACCGGCCCGCCCGGTATTACCCTTAGTGAGCAGGTTAAGCAGGAGGAGATCACATCTAGATTCTACCAGGCCTACGGGTTTGTGCAGAAACACCATCCAAACAAAATCATAATTCCTGAATCAATCAGGTGAACTACGTATAGCTTGATCCCTTCACAGGGTACGTAGGAAACCTAGTTTTAACTAGGTGTAGCTGCGAATGTTTTTCAAATAAATTTTTTCCTGATTCAAACAGGGGAACTACGTTTGGCTTGATCCCTTAATGGGGTACGTAGGCAGTCTGGTTATGGCCAGATCCAGCCATATCTTCCAACACCATTCTTCTTTCCTGTTTAATCAATAATATATTGGACTATTACAGGTTTATGATAGATAAATGAGAGAAATGAATGAAATACTTCAGCTTATTTCAAGAAGAAGAAGTTACAAATGGAGAGCAACTTCAGAGACTGAAGTACAAGTTATTAAGTCTAGAAGCAAACAAGGAAGTAAGAAAATCAAACACTACTAAAAAGGGAAGAAAATAAAGTCCTACATAAAATGCAGACTGAGGGAACAAACTCCCACAAGTAAATCCTAAATGAGCTATCTCAAGTCTCCATAAGGGTGGCGCGATTTTGGAGTAACGGGAACAGAGACTCAGACAAGGTTTGATACTTTCCCTTTCCCGCCTCGTACAGGGCCATTGCATGCTCAATCTCAAGGTGTTTTTCAGCCATAAAAGTTGACTTTTCTTCCTAAAGCTTCTGTCCCTTTCCTCCTGTTGTTTCAATGAGTCCTCCAAGCGCTGCAGAGTGTCTTCAAGAGACTGCCTTTTAGCATTATACTCAGAACGTCTCCTCTGAATCCGCTCTTCCTCCGCTGTGATATCAGACTCTATAGCTGACAAGACTTCAAGCTCTTCAGAAGATCCTATAATCTGAGACTTCAAAGTTTCCTTTGTCTTCTCACATTCTTCGAATCCAGCATCAATGAAGTCTTTCTGATGAAGTATTCATGTGGTAGCTAGTGTCTGGTCAACTACATCCAGTATCTTCTTAATAATACACACGAATGCTTCAAATTGATCTCTTTCAGTCTTCAAAATTTTGATTGCAGGTCGAAGCATATCAAGGCTGGATTTGATATCTGGGACATGAGTCAACAACTCTTTTGGAGCCAAAGAAGAAGAAATCTTGGCATAAATATCAATAACTTGAGCAATAATAAATTCCTTCTTGAAAGGGGGCATCTCTGAACCCAATAAGTTGGACACATAATTTCTCAACAATGATGGAGCCTCATTTGAACATGCATCACTTAAGCAAACAGATGACACATCTGGTGCGTGCTCGAAGACATGATCTGGAACCACCACATTAATTTCTTGTTTACTATTGGCGGAGGATCTCTCTGGAACAACAACAGTAGACTTGATTATTTTTCCAGTCTTAACCCTTTTGTGGTTTCTGCAATCACTTGTGGGATAGGCCATGCCGGCCTGAGAACAAGAACCTCTATCAAGATTTTCCTGGAGAGCCTTCCGGGGTGATCTCTTGTGGGACCTTTTCATATCAGAAATTTTAACCTCTCATTTCAGACCAGTAGAAACTTCTCTCAAATTTCGCACCATAAAGACACGGTTTGTTTCTTCAGGAGGTGGACGTTGATTTAAAGCCTAGAAAGTTTTCGTAACAGACAGTCCCAAGTAAGGTGTACATGATCTCATCCACCATCTACAATACCACCATGAACACTCCCCAAGAGGAGAAGAGCGCGGGATAAAGAAATGAGAAGTGGTGTCTCTTCTATATAAGGTGATTTGCGCCTTCAACAGGTCTTCAACACCACACTGTTGCCTTTTTGAAACACTAAAAGACAGTTTGTTTGAGGGAACACTCTGATCGAGGCCGAATTGTCGAGCAAATCTGATTTGCTCAAGGAAAAGACTCTCACCAACTCGTACCGACAACACTGCGGAACGCATACTAACAAGAACTTCAAATAATAGATAAGGAAGTTTGTCATCATCAAGCAAAAAAGCATACTACAGAAATAGGCCGGTACACAACAGAGTTATAGTGATACTCAGATTCTTTCCCTGAACTCCCGCGTACCTAGCCAAACGAGGATACCCAGATGGTAATTCTTTATCAGAATGCGATGAGTACAGACCAGGAAAATACTCCCCAAGCCAGCCAATAACATAGTGACCAGGCAAGCACGAGTTGGAAGAGCCGGGACCACCAGGATGGTTTGCCATCTCACCAAGTCCATGATATATATATATATATATACAGTCATTTTCAAATAAGGACGTCCGCATTTTAAGTTAAGATACGGATTTCCATTTTTGCTCCACTTCCCGATCGAATTTCATCAAACTTCCTTCTACACTTATCTAGATCATGTTGTGTAGATCATCTCTGCAAAATTTCAGCCAATTTGGTGATCGTTAAGGCCCTCAAACTTCAGTTTTTCTGTTATATATCAAAACCGGTCCTTTTCAGACCGTCCGGTTTGTTTTTTTATTTTGAGGGTCTTAACGATCACCAAATTGGCTGAAATTTTGCAGAGATGATCTACACAACATGATCTAGATAAGTCTAGAATGAAGTTTGATGAAATTCGATCGGGAAGTGGTGTAAAAATGGAAATCCGTATTTTAGTTAAAATGCGGACCTCCGCATTTGAAAATTTCTGTATATATATATATATATATATATATATATATATATATATCCTAATACCGTCGGTGCAAGGGATACTCTGACACCTTCCGCCATTAAAGAGGCCATATAGAAAGTCTCAGGCCTTATTTTCTTATTCTTAGAGGGAAGGACGAATCTGCTAAGCCAGAATGCTAGGAATGCAGCAAGTTTTCCTTGGCCTGAATTCCGCAATTCAAGCTTTAGCTCTCTCAGTTTTGAAACTCCAGAGTTCTTGTAGTCACCATAAGCCCCATAAATTATGGGCCCACGATAAAAATGCTCGATCCACCATGGTCAGTATACATACCTGCTATTGTGAGCATCGCACAGATAAGTGTAAACTCTCAAAAGTTCTGCAATTGTGAAAGGATATGATTTAGCTTTCATTAAATCACTGTTTGGAAGGACAAATTCTTCATAGGGTTTGCCTGAAACGGGTAACCCTCCAATGATATTCAAATCATACAAAGAAATGCTCATCTCTCCAACTGCATGATGAAGAGTGTTGGTCAAAAGCCCCCATAGCTCGCACAATGCTCTCCATACGTTACCACAATATTCGTATGGGTAACGAGAAACTGCAACTGCATCATAAATACCAGCCTTGTACAAAATCTTTTCAAAGTCGGTCAGGATGGTCTATGTCCACTCTAAAATACCATGCTCAAATACGGCTCGGCCTCGAAAACAAAAATCTGCACTCCAGTCTCTTTTGTGTTTCAGCATCTTATGAAGACGAGGATAAAACTCTTTTGTAACCAAAAAGTTGCAGTCACCTTCCATATTATTATTCACTTTTAACAGTGTCACAGCTTCAAATAAAGAGCCATAGTGGCGGACATTTTTTATGACCCCATCTTCTGCATATGGATCAAACTTAAGATAACCAGAATTCAGTCTAGCATTTGCAATCCAGGTAGGCCGACTCTCAAGAGGCACTTCAAGATCGACGGAGTTCAAAGGTAATGATCTTCGATATTCTACTCCGTGCACAAGGTTCTTCCCATCCCTCTTTGGAGCCAATTCGGAGAACATATTTCCTTGAGCGTCCATTATCCTGCAACAAAAGAAAATTTCATCAATAACGTCAGAAATAGGCAAGCCTCGCCCATGAAAGTTACTTCCACGTACGAGACTTGGGGGGGGGGGGGCAACTGTTGAAATATATATATTTTTAAAAGCGAGGTGGGGCTGGATGATAATACTGCAAGGAAGGAAACCTATGTAATCCCCACGTATTGAACCCCATATGATTCATTCAAATGGTTTGATTAGTTATTGCAAACTTTTGAATGAAAGCATGATAAGACGTTCTCTGCCTCGGTTCAAGGAAGTTCAAATGATGTTGTCTCCTTGACTAAAATTCAAACATGAAGCAAATGTTTCAAACGGCAAGGTATATCTTCTAATAAGTGAAAGTCAGTTGATTGACAAATTCAAATGACAATCAAATTCACATGCTTTGTTAATGGATTATGGATATGGCCGATTCAAAGAGGTTGATAACTTATCCCTTTAGTTCAAATTTAAATACAACGGTGATGTTGGCTATTATCTATCCGACTATTACTGGTACACAGACGAATATATATAAAGTTAGTAAAATAAAAAAAGAAGGGAAGAGAAGAGAGGAGCGAACACAGAAGTACAAGAAAAATACGGAGAGAAAAAGAAAAACTCAGGTATAATGCATATATCTGCTCTAGGCTTATGCACTACTCATGAGTCATGTTTCATACAAAAGAAGAGCAGTTCATGAACGACATGTATTTCTTTTGTTCAATCCCTCGACGTTTTGACAATATTGGTCGTTCATAAACGGCTAGAGTCATCACGTATTTTACCGCTGTAAAGAATTGGTTGTTCATAAATGGCCAGGCCTCCTAGTTCTACTCTGCGTTTTGACAATTATGGTCATTTTTGAACGGCCTCCTAGTTCTACTCTGCGTTTTGACAATTATGGTCGTTCATGAACGGCCGGAGTCATAACGTGTTTGGCTACTGTAAGCCGCAGTACTGGGCATGACGGTTGTTCATGAACAGCCGAATCACAGTGCTACAAGATTGCATATGACGCCTACGAAATCACCATCACAAAACATACAGAAGTCTTCATGTCATAGTCTTTCCCTGTCTTTTCCTTCTCCCACCATTTCCAAACCAAGCAATACAGAATGCCAGCAAAACAAAATAACCATGACACAAAATATCATCAAGTAACATGTCCAGAGCCTCACCCTTAATTGTTGCCTTCAGACCAATTGTTCAAAACTCTGCAGTTTAGAAATAAGGAAATTAATACCTCTTGTACAGAGAAACAAATGAGTCATAGAAATTATGATTCAATTGGTTGCCAAAAAAGAATTAATTTGGATGAAGCGGTGGAGGAGACAAAAACATGTGATGGTGGTTCAATCTAATCATGGT
The DNA here is from genome assembly GCA_963682095.1 of Potentilla sterilis. Lineage (NCBI taxonomy): Eukaryota > Viridiplantae > Streptophyta > Magnoliopsida > Rosales > Rosaceae > Potentilla > Potentilla sterilis. The sequence goes on from OY821761.1 coordinate 12,958,452, forward strand.
GATAATCATGGTTAATATACTGCCATGAGACCTTGACACAAGGGCTAGAGGGAATTATAAATAAATCATGGGAATCATGATCTGGAGACCAGCTTCAGTCAATAAGAAATAAAAAAGGCAAGTTTACGAAAGCAGAGTCGGAATTGATAATTGAAGCATGTCAACACACCTACTGGAGATGCACGTCCAAGTTGATGTTCCTATACACAAAAGACAGAATTTCTAATTAAGCATTTGGGGATTCGTTTCAAGTAGCAGCTATGGGAACTCAAACTCTAGAAGGCAATTTCGATTCTTGCCAATGAATTCAAGCTTGGTCTCAACTGAAACCTGTGAAAGAAGAATCTCAAATTGCTCCAAGCTTCGATAAAGAGAGCTGCCAAAGAAAATAGTCAATTGCCAGAACAATTTCTTTCAAAGTCAGAGAAGTCCAAGAGGAGGGGGCTCTTAACTAGTACATATACGCAATGGCAATAGAGAGAAGCACAGAGTATGGTAGGAGTACCACCCATTTAAACAGATCATTTGATGACTCCTTCAGGGAATTGGGTTTGAGTATTTGAGCTCTACTGCAACTCGGACTCTATCTAGAGTGAAGATTACGATAGAGATAAGGAGGAAGATCATAAGTTTATCAATGTGCAGAAACTTTCAGAAGACAAACTTTGAAGATAGTTTAATCACCAGGCAATGTTGTCTCATGGTTTGACAGATCAAGTTTCGGACTTTATTGGGCCACCCGATAAGTTACAAGCCCACAGGCCCAGTCACAATATTCGTCAACAAAAAAAATACGACAAAAGTCTGGTCCATGTCAAAGCCCGGCACAACTCCAATCACTCCGCTAAATGTTGAGGCCCATTGCAAAGCCCGGCACAACTTTAATCAGTCCACTAAATGTCGGCCCGTTGCAAAGTCTGACAGGCACTCTACAAAATTGGGTGCGCAGAGAAATATGTTCGACAAATCCAAGTTCTACATGTACAAAACCGAAAACCCAACTGTTGAACTACAGTGGTTTGATCCCTTCACAGGGTATGTAGGCAGTCTGGATTTAAATCTAGGCACAACCACAATTCTAAACAGAATCCCTGACTCCACCAGCAAAAATTCACCTGAATTCCTAGCTTGTCAAATTCGTCTTTCAAAGTAGCCTAAACACTACTCTCATTCCAAAAAATCAAACTTGTCCAGTGAGTCATTCACTCATTAGAACTCTTGAACTACGAGTGGCTTGATCCCTCTCCAAGGGTACGTAGGCAACCCATTCATATTTCCGGGTGCAGCCGCAAAAACAAACAAACACATACACCCTACAAGTGTTATTTTCTTCATATTTGGAATCAAATGATTTTCTCCTCGAAATACAGGAGTTGTAATTAAGAGACATACTTCGTCTTAAATGGGTCGAACTTAACATAATAAAAATCTTATTTCAAAATAATGAGATAAGATGAGATTATATCGAGTATATTATTTACAATTTTTGCTCAACAGTCTCACAATCATAAATCTCATCTCTTATGAAATATCGACATGTCTCACCATCTTCATCCATTTTTTTTCTCACTTGAGTCAGGGATAAAAAATGGATTTCATTGGGTACAGCTCTCGCCATCACTTTTTAGGAAAAAATGGTTCCCACATATAGCGCCATTTGTTGGTACGGAAAAATTCTGCTGACCTGAAATCCTCTAGTAACTTTGCCGCTCAGTGTGTATATATATATATATATATATATATATATATATATATATTTCATCTCCCATTATGAGTCGACTATTTAGATCTTCCTCAGTCTCTTCTAGTTCGTCTAGGTCCTTCCTCAATAGGATTCCAGATATAGTTAATGAAGAACAAATAGAATATCAGTCAAACGATAACATTGATATTAACGATTGGAATATGTTTGTGCTTAATGGAATTTGGTATCAGAGCCATAAGTGTTACGATTTATGTTAATCAAAACTTTCTCAAGAACCCCACGAGGCGGATTACCGCCCAGGCGTGGCAATTGAGATTGATTTATATGTATTAAACTCTTAAGGTATATCGGATTCATAGCAAGACCTACCTTGGATTAAGTTCCATAGCACAGTAGCTCTCATGCTCCACGTACCTTTAAACTTTTCTTAATTCTGTTTTATCTTGCTGTTATTCTATCTGTTCTTTTTCTATATCTCAATCCCCAGGTGGCGGACTACCGCCTAGGAGAGGTCATTGAGATTGATCTATTTAACCTGCTTATACTGTGTTGTGATTGTGTTCTTGCCCACGTCTCTTAAGTTTGTCTATAACCCTATCTATTCTGTCCCGCCTCCAGTCTTTGTTTTCTCCAACCAAACAGTAAGATACCAGGTCCAAACAGTAAGTCCCAGAGAGGCATGAGCGGATACGGCATGAGCGGAGAAGAGAATTTCGGAGTTCTTCAGGCGTCCAGTCTTGATCGTGGTTACTGTCAAGCTTAAAATACTGGTCACTTACTCTTTCATCTCCCATTATGAGTCGATTATTTAGATCTTCCTCAGTCTCTTCTAGTTCGTCTAGGTCCTTCCTCAATAGGATTCCAGATATAGTTAATGAAGAACAATTAGAATATCAGTCAAACGATAACATTGATATTAACGATTGGAATATTCCTAGAGTTCCTAGTAATGAGATTTACAAGAAAAAATGGTCACTTTCTTCATTTAAAAGTGAACATCATATTAAAACAGTCGAGCAAGTTTATGCTCTTAGTAAAGATCATGAAACATGTCAACTTTTCAGTCCTGAATCCATTAAAAAACATAAAAAAGATGGTCACAACTTCCTCCATATTGGATTAGTCCAAATCGGTGTTAAACCATTAACCAGAAAAGGTCTGAATGCTTCAGTCCTTCTCTGTCTAAGAGATGCTAGATTTACAGATTTTAATGATAGCACTCTTGGTATGATTGAATCAAGCCTATTCAATGGGCCAATTCACTTTGATTGCTACCCTGATTTCACGATCAGTCTTAGCGATCCCCATATATTAAAAGCCTTAACATTAAATATAAAAACTTCTGGGTATAATGTTTTGGAAGGAACACAACCATTAGCCTTAATTTATCGAATTCATTATAAAGTTACTGGAACAAATATGAATTTTCAAGCTATTAATAAAAGTCCCAAAAACCAAACACTTTTAATTCACAGCAATCAAGATAATGCTAATATCAGAGTTCCCCATACAATAAAATGGTCTGACGTCCAACTTCCCTCTGAATGGTCTCTTACTAATGAAAATCAACCAGTAAACATACGTCATAGTGTCTCTGACTTAAGTGGAATACACCAATACAATGATGGTACAATAAGGATTAACTTTCGTAATCAAAACCCAAATCCTATTCAGCGTCCTCAAATTACAGAATTAGGACAATCCTCTAGACAATCTTTCGTCTCTGCCAGGCGTTCATTTGCCGATTCTACTAAAGCTGAATCTTCAATCTCTAGAAGAGATTCTGAATTAGAAACAGAAATAAAAAATATTAGGATAAAAGAATTAGAAGAAGAATTACAAAAATTACAAATAAAAAATTTAAACACTAATTCTCAAGTCACTTATCCTACTTATGAAGAACCTCCTACAACTGACGAAGGACCGACTTCACCTACCCCAACAGCTGGAGATTTTGAAGTCATTCCTCCAGTTAATCCCCAGTTAAGTACCCTCGATAGAATATATTTAAGTAACCCCGTCAGGGTCACTGAGCATGATTTTCAGGTAAGCGGTGAAAGCTCTGAGAACATTGTCTCAAACTCTATCGATCCCCAGATAAGCACCCTCGTCAGGGTCACTGAGCATGATCTTCAGGTAAGCGGTGAAAGCTCTGAGAACATTGTCTCAAACTCTATAGCCCCCAACTGTCCTTTAAGTCCCTTTACATTAGATTTTCCTAAGTTAGTAACAAATCTCGCCTTAGAAGAAAATATCCACCGTCGCCCTTTTACAATTGATTTCCCCAGATTAGATCAACACTTAGAAGCCCAAGAAAATATTAATAGACGAAATCAATACCGTAAACAGTTTCCTTTAATCCAACAACGTAAACAACTATTTCAAGATTGGAAAGATTATATGTTAAAAAATCAAACAGAAATATTCTTTCTTGATTTTATTGACAATTTAAACAAAAATATTCAAACATTAACAAAATCTAAATGGATAACAACCAATACTATAGTAACATCCACTCATCCCCCTGTAGAAAATATTGTTATTGAACATCTACAACAAAAAATGATGGCTTCACCTTTTAAAATAACTGATGATAAGGATCCAGAACATAAGAAAATTATTGAACAAAATAATTATTCTAATCAAAGTCTAATAACTATAGGCCAACAATTAGATAAAATTGAAACAAAAATAGACATAGTATCCACCAAAGTCAGTGTACTTCCTAAACCACAAACTGAAACACCCTTGGTCCATTTTAATAACCTCAACACAAATAAACCAATTTCTACTGCCCAAAAAATTGATCAGTTATTAAAATCTATTAAAAACGAACCAAGTAGCAGTAATCTTTCAGTCATTCACAAAAATAAATCTTCAGAAACATCAACTGAATCATCTGATACAGATTCCAGTACAATCTCAAAAATCAACCAAACATTTCAAGATCTCCAATTATCAAGAATTAATTATCCAAAGAAACCAAAATTCAAAACATGGATAGATAGTCCTTTACCAATAGACATAAAGCCTACTACCCTTCCAAATAATCAATTCTCAGTCTCTTCTGATAAAACATATGAATGGAATATTGATAATTTATCGGAAAACGAGATTTTAAACAAATTACATCATATGTCAATGACAGCAAACAGTTATGTAACTAGCCATAATTTCAGTCAGCCTGAAATTGTAGACATATTAGTTACCGGATTCACAGGAACACTCCATTCCTGGTGGGAAAAACATCTCACAGCAGAATCCAGAGACCAAATAAAACATGCAATTAAACAAGATGAAGATGGCAACCCCATCTTTGACGAAAATATTGGAAGAGGAGTTTCCGATGCAGTAAACACTTTATTCTATACAATTATCCAACATTTTATTGGTACTCCAAGTCACATTACATCCAGAATTCACGACCAACTCACTAACCTAAGATGTCCAACCCTAAGTGATTTCAAATGGTACAAAGATGTTTTTATCTCTAGAGTTATGCTTAGAGACGATAGTAACCAGCCCTTTTGGAAAGAAAAATTTATTAACGGCTTACCAAAACTTTTTGCTCACAAAATCAGACAAGTCCTAAGTAACGAAACAGGTCACATTGAGTATAATAACCTTACTTATGGAAATATCATCACAATCATTCAAAAAGAAGGTCTAAAAATGTGTATCGATATGAAACTAAATTCTCAAACAAAAACTGAAAAGAGAAAAGCGAAATATGAATTAGGAACTTTTTGTGAACAATATGGTTTACCCTCTATTCCTCCCTCTAGAAAGAAAAATCACAAACATAAATCTAATTACTACCCTAGTAAAAGAAGATTTAACCATCACAATTATCGGTCCCGAAATAACAACGATTTCACACCTGATAAATTTTATACTAAAAACAAATTTAAAAAATTCAAAAAATTTCAGCCAAAACATAAGAAATCCCCTCCTTCTGACAAAACTAAATGTTATAAATGCGGTAAACCTGGTCATTTTGCCAATAAATGTTGAACGGGAGCCGAAGCTCGCACGCAATAATAAACCCTACAATCGTTAGTAGTATAGAATAAGTAGGGATCGTTCTAGCCGGGGATTAAGGGTACCTGAAATATGAGAATGTTAACAAAAATATTCACAAACATATATGCACACAATTGTCACACTTATATACATATATACATATTCACACACGAAATTATGGGGGATAAAAGGCTTGGCAGCAAGGGCTGCCTCTATATCTAAGACACGAAAATAAAAAGAAAACAAAACCTAAACTACTATATACAAGTGATCATCATCTCTCACACAAAACAGTTCACACAAAAGACTCTTTAACACATAGATTTGCATGCAAGAAGGTAAGGATCAAGTATTTAGCATGTTCATGACCTAAATTAGTTTCGACACAACTAGAGCCTCCAGCAGTTTTCCAATTGTTAGACTTCTTAAATTCTTAGAAACTACTCCAGCGTATGACTTCTAAGGTGATGCTAATCCGGTTTTAAGCGTTTTAACATTTAAGCATGTGAGTCTAAATCGAAGACATGTAAACAAGCAAGGTTGTCAATCATCTTATTTAACATGCAAGTAATCTAAGGTTTTTACCCTATGTGAGCAACACAAAACAAACTACTCCAGCGTATGACTTATTCGTATTACTCGGTTATATGAAACCTAACATCTAGATTTACATGCTTCCAGCCAATACTAATGCTTCGGTTTATAAGGCACACTCATAGATTACTAACCAAATTAAATCCTAAACATGCTTCTAATACCACTGTCCTAATTATCCAAACATACAAAATCCATGAATTAAAATTGCAAAACAACTACATAAACTTCAACAAAATCGGTTCATACAAAAGTTTAGCAAAAACCAAGAATTGAAACAAGTTCTCACAAGACAACCAAACAAAACTAAATACAAAAGCCATAGGGGAATGGATCACACTTTAAGAACCTTTGAAGACTCCTCAAACGTGACAAGATGCTTGGCTGCTGCTCCTTAATGCTCGGCCAAAACAAGAATCGGCAGAAGACAAGGTGAAGGGTACGGCAATTTGGTAGTGGTGGTGGTGATGGGTTTTCGCTAAGTATTTAGGTGTTGGTGCTTGATAGACTTGGTAGAGCTTTAGGCTAGTATTTTATGCTTGAGATGAGATGATTTTCAGAATGAGAAGATGAGGCTATATATAGAGGAGGCTGCCGGCTGCCCTATAGCAAAAGGAATAGAGAAAACCAAGTGGGATAAGGATTTGCAACCTTCCTTTTCAAAGTCTAATTAGGTTTTCTTTTTCTGATTTTTCTTCAAGGCTTGGGCTTCACATCTTCATGGACTTCTTATATGGTCTTGGACTTCAATTGATAAGCTTTGATCCACCAAAAATGCATCATTGCCGGCAGCAACACAAAGGCACACAATCTGCCTCTATTCGGCAGCTTCTCCTAGTGTGACTAGGAGAACTTCTTTCTTCAATTTTTCTTCAATGCCATGGCCTAGTGTCTTCCTCTTCCCTTCATAAAGCTTGAACCATCTTCACATATGCGTTTGTGCACCATTTGGTCCATCAAAAACAGAAAACACGAAAAAGGGGCAGTAGGTTCCTGGAATCGGCAGATTTGACCTTGTCGTAGTAATTCCGGCATATCTCCACCTTTGGAGCTCCGATTGATGCGATTCCAAGTCTCATGTAAACTAGACACATATGGCCATCTCCCCATAAAATATCTCGGCCAAATTCCATGCAAGTCGTCGGGAATGATTTTTCGAAGTTGGGACACAGTCCCAGGAAAATCCTGGAAGCCCCTGGATTGGAATGTTCGGACTGCCCTTTTGCAGCCAAGTTTTGGGTGACTTCCCGAACTCCGATTGATCTGAAATTTTAACACAGTATTCCTCAACATATGAATATTAAGCACGCCAAATTTCGCCAAATTCGGACAATGATAGATCATACTTTTGCTCATCTCAAAATCACGAAAAAGACACATTTTTCACTATTTTCCAGATTTCTCATACTTAGTCATTTTTCGGATTCTTAAGCACATTTCACCAAAACTCTATCAAAAATGACACTAACTATATTATGACTCTATCTTAGACAAATAAGGGTTAAACAAAGCATAAATGAGGGCATAAGCATGTAATATCGTCGCACATTGTGCTCCTATCAACTACCCCACACTTATCCTTTGCTAGTCCCTTAGCAAACTAAATTAAACTAAGACTCAAAACAAACTATTGCCCCTAACAATTTGTCTCAGGCTCGTATGTACACATAGCTTTCAAGTTAATGCATGAGAATGCTAAGCACGAAAATTCCAAGTTTCATGAACAAGTGGCATCAATATGAACATATAAGAACAAAAGTAAGCATGTAGACATGTTAAGCTAATCCAATCCTCCTCACTAGGCATACTCTCTTCTTTTCTCTCGAAACATGGTAATTCACTCATAAGTATATGCAAGCGAAAGATAATGAATTACAAAGAGTGACTTGCATATATCAAAGAAACGAAAGCACTTTGTGAATTTTTATGGAAAAACCTCATATGATAACTATATGCACCAATGAACCAAAACCATATGCTTACTCTTGAGATAATCTCCACAAATCAAGTTTAACCATCTTAAGAATCATGAAAAAGATCAATCAAAAAGGGTTGTAATGGGGCTAGGCTAAGAGGTATTCGATATTTGGATAAGGAGGCTCAAAACGTCACCGTGCGCTTTAGCAAAGCTCGAATCTCCTTATGTCTTCTCATCAAGGGCCGAATTTCATCTTTGTTGGACCCTTCCTTCATTCTTTACTTCCCCAAAACATAGTGAATATGAACAAAGGTCAAAATTCAACAATGCTAGACCTTCACATACATGCATACTCCAAATTCACAACACTTTTCAAGACTAGACTTAGCAATTTTCTTTTGAAACCGTGCCTATACTTTTTCTTTTATTTCGGACTTGAGTTTTCTTTTTCTTCTTTTCTATCCGATTTCAATTTTTCTTCTTTTGTTTTCTCATAGGCACGGCTCACTTACAATTTTTCACAATTTTTAGCTAAGTCTACCCCACACTTGTTCTTCTTCATCACTTCACACGAAAACTCCTTCAAAAATCAAGCTTTGCCGACACACAATGGTCAAGACATCACTATACTAAGTTCATGGAAAGTGTTTAAGGGTGATGAAAGAAAAGGCTAATCGTAGGCTCAAAGGGGTTTACTAAGGTGTCCCACGACGGGCTCCAATAGGGCTCATGCTTTATTTGGCAATGGTGGTAAACCTAAATGATCTTTATTCAATCACATTCAAAATCAAGGTATTTTATGACATAAACGTTTCGAAAATCAACAAGAGTAAGTTCTAGCATACTAGAGTTCATTAAAAAGCTATGGCACATAGTCATCGAATATGCAAAGAATTATGAGGTTTCATGCTTCCTACGAATCTATCGAATTTTATTTTTTTATCGCTCAAGAAGAAAGCAATTTGGCTCAAAAGCTCACATAGGTTATAATCGAAATAAATTAGCTCAAACATGCATGCTTCATAATCAACAAGTCCTACATGCTCCTACCAATGCACAAAATCCATGAAACTTACAATTTTAATTGTATGCATAACCATCATCTACGTATGCAAAGAGGAGAAAAACATCATTGACATATTAGGGGCATCCTAAGACTCGAAACAACAATTTAAACACTCTATTTTTGTGGAATATTTTTCTGAATTTTCTTTTCTAAACTAAGCACACGAAAACATAAACGGAATACGTTATCCCACCCCATACTTAGAAAATTACATTGTCTTCAATGTAAGCACAAATCTATATCAACGAATTTCCTAAGCATGCAATTGTCTAACACATTCCAACATATCATCACAAACCAAAGAAAAAGAAAAGGGTTAAGAAATTGCAAACTCTCGGTGATGGCTCCTTCACTTTTCTTTGATCGAATTGGGTTGCCTCCCAAGTAGCGCTTTGTGTTTATAGTCCATTGCTTAGACTTTTCACCGTGTGTGTTGTTGATTCATCATGGTCCAAAAGTGTTGCTATTGGCAAAGAAGGGCAGCAACTCTCTCTCTCAGCAGAAAACTGCTTCTCGGCAGTGTGTTGTGGCTCGGCAGGAAGCTCTCGGCAGTGGCTTCCGGAAGGAAAGGCAGCAGCAGGGGCTGCATCACGGTAGGATGTGCAATGTGTGCACATGCGTTGCTGCACGGCTGCTCGGCAGTATGCAGGGGCAGGGGCAGCAGGCTCTCTCGGCAGGAGCATGTGCAGCAGCATTGCCTGCATGCAGGGGCAGCAGCAGGTTGCAGGGCCAGCAGGAGCAGCAGCTTGTGTACTGGGTCTTGGAAAGTGCAGCATAGGTGGAAAGATAGGCAGCAGCAGGGCAGCAGCTTTGCAGCGTATCGGATGGCGTATCCGTGTCCGTATCGGATTCGGTCAACAGTAGCACAGGCGTATCGACATGCGTATCGATACGGCTACTTGGTTGGATATGTCTCGGAATTGGTCATGGATACGGCAGGATACGGCTTGACAGGATACGTGGATACGTCGGCAGCTTGTGGGCAGCGTGTGCGCATAGGCTGCGCGGCAGCAGCTTGCTCGTCAGGATGATTGGTAGTGAGAGGACCCGTCCCGAAAATTCCCTCGGAAAATTCGAAACAGGTCCTAAATTAACCCAAATACCAAAAATAAAATTTCTTTGCTCCCAAACCGCCAACACCCACCCACTGGGAACAAAATTGGACCGAATCGTCGCAGTTCCGGAATCGGGTCGATTCCGGTCATCGGTCAACGCGGTCAACGCCGGTTAACGTTGACTGGTCAACGGTCAGCGTTGACTGGTCAACGGTCAACGTTGACTTTACTATTCACTTTACTTTTTACCTTTTTACTATTACTGATTTATCTTTTTACCTTTTTCTAATTACTTTTACTGAATTACTGTTTACTATTTACTTTTACCGGTTTCACTATTCATCTTCTTCCCCAGATCGCCGGCAGCCGCAGCGCCGCCGCCGGCCGCCGGCCGCCGCCGTCAGCTCCGCCACCGGAGGGGAAAACACCTCCGATTCAACCCAAATTCATCCAAAATGACCACCATCACCTCGGGGACTCATCCCCGACGCCAAAACCAACCCCAGCCGCCGCAAACGGCGGCCGGTACGGCGGCCCCGAGACCCCAAACATCCCCCTCCTCCAAAAATCAACCAAATCACCATCAAACCACTCCTAATCAACTCAAATCTAAGTTCTAAACATGAATTTACTCTCCAATTACATCAAAAACAACCAAAATCATCAAAATCATAAAATCCCAAATCGGGTTCCATAAACCCTAGAAATTCAAAATTGAATTTCTACTTACCTTGGCCGAATTGGTTCAAACCCTCTTGAGGAGAGGTAGTACTAGTCGAGACGCTCCTTTCCCCCCCCAAATTCAGTCCGATCGGTGGCCGGAAGTGAAAGTTCCGGCCTCACCACCTCTCTCGGTTCTTGGGCCGAATCGGGCAAACGGCGGCGCTACGCGCCACGCCGTCACCGCCACGAGGGAGAGACGAGGGAGGCGAACCGATCGGCACCGGTGGCGCGCCGATCGGTGGCCGGACGGCTGAGATAGAAATCGGAGAGGAGGGCTCGGGTCCGGCTATCGGGGGGAGAAGAGAGAGTGAGGAGAGAGGGAGAAAAGAAGAAAATAAGAAAATAACCCCTCATGGAATATTCCCTTAGAATATTCCAAATCTGGAATTTTCCACTCATTTCCGAAAATTTCCGAAATCCTCTCACGATTTTTACGTCACAACTTTTTCCTACGACGTCCGTTTCACGCGTGCCGCGTGTCAACGAACTCGTATCGCCGTGCTTTACAACTTTCGTGAAGACAACTTTTCAAAAATAACAACGAATCGCCAAGTCAACTTGTTAAAAGATAATTTAAGGTTCGGGTCGTGTCAATTCTTCCCCCCTTATAAAAATTTCGTCCTCGAAATTTCGGACAGAGTTTCCTCTATACTTAGGAAACCCAACACCTGCAAATATTCCAAATACACTTCTATAACCACAATAGAATTTCCAACCTATACCGCGAGCCACCACTGCTCGTCCGGATTTCTTTACCAACACATCTCAATGAAATACTCGATATAAACAAATTCCGGAACTCATCGATTGGGTTCAAATTAAAATAACCCTACTTGTCTCGCGAGTAAACTATCCGAAAGATTTTAGAATTGCACTTTTAATTTCAGAAATATCAATAAACAATTAACCTTACCAAATGCATGGAAATTTCCTGATCAAATATCAATATACGCATAATCTCATGGATAACAATTCAATCCAATTTAAATGATAAACCAATTTAAAATCGGAATGAAACAATCATTAATTCAAACAACTTTATAACTTTTCGATAATTGAACACGTTAACAACATAATCATCCCAAATAATTAAATCCCCATAAAACCAAATATTTATGCATGCATACTTATATATAAAACGTAGGCACATTTTATGAAAATCTCTTTTAAAACACATCAGCCTCGCTGAAAATTCAAATAAACAAATATTTCTTTGTTTGGACTTTATACTCAAAATCATATATGTTGGAAATCAAATATATACTCAAAATCATATTTCTTTGAAATCAAATCATAAAATCTCTTGACCATTCTCATTGGTCATAGAAAAATCTCAAACTCGCTGGTTCGGGAATCCATTAAAACACGACAGCCTCATAGAGGAAATATTCCCGAAACTAGATAATAATATAAAAATATACCAGTCTTAATTCACTGCTTCGGGAATCTATCTAAAGCCGAAAATCTCATAACTGAAATATTCCCGAAGCCACATCATATAATCGTACAAAATCTCAATCAAATCATATCATAATATAAAAGCTCAATCAACTGATGCGGGAATTTAATAAAACTGAAAGCCTCACTGAGGAAATATTCCCGCCATCACAGTGAAAACATCCTCATGACCAAACCCCGTTGGCCATGCAACAGGGAAATGTCTACCCACCACTGGAGCTGATCAGACTCCGGTCCGAGAACCCTAATGGCTCCCCCCGTGTCTAAGTCTACTACCTAGACACGTAATCCGCCTCAATATACACAACCCTACGTCGACCACCGAGCGTGAATCTGACCTATATGGTCAAGTCGTCACCTCGCGTGGGATGAGGCCCGCTAGCTAGCATCCATATCAATATCATAATCACGTGGACCATTGTGGTGAAAACAAATCTCGAAATACATTTCCCTGTTAAATCGACATGCCGAAAATCAACAATACCCGGCAATTATCATGCCGTCGAATCACAAATACCCGGCAGTCTCTATGCCGTCAAATCACAAGTACCGGCAATCTCTATGCCGTCAAATCACAAGTACCGGCAATCTCTATGCCGTCAAACCACAGATACCGGCAATCACCATGCCGTCAAATCACAGAAATACGTAAATCTATAAAATCATATCGAAAAAAGTAATCACCATCGGCATGTCGAGAAATTCCAGATAAATTAACTCCACAAAATCCCCGGAATCTCACTCCGGTCTACCGAGTAAATACTCAAATATTTTGAAATTATGAAATCTCATGGGGAAACTCATTTTCCAGAAAAATATCAAAATCCAAATAAAACAGTACTGCTGTCAAAATCAAATCGAAACTAGATGTCAAAATCAAATCAAATCAAATTAAATCAAAAATCCAGAGAAATTCAAATATCTCATAAAATTCAAAAATTCCTCATATAGCTTTTCGTTTCAACAAAATACTTTCTCATTTAATCACTAAATTCCTTATGCCTTTCAAATCATGCAATTAAACAATTCAATTTCATTAAAATAATTATGCATGCATTCACTTTAAAATGAAACAGATCTAATCATTCCTATCAGACAGACATAATTGCTAATATATAGACCACTAAGGATTTATTAATATTTCTTTAATCCTAGAGAAACATATCCCCGATCAAACACAATATACTAATTATAGATAGAGCATGCATATAACAGAAATTTAAAATAACGCAATTTCAGTTGGTTTCAATAAGATTGCCTTAAAACAATTTCTGAGAGAAAATTCCAACAACTACTAACGTATTCGAAATTCAAGAAGACCCGTCAGAGTCATGGTCCGAGAGTTGAACCGGCTCTGATACCATTTGAGAGGACCCGTCCCGAAAATTCCCTCGGAAAATTCGAAACAGGTCCTAAATTAACCCAAATACCAAAAATAAAATTTCTTTGCTCCCAAACCGCCAACACCCACCCACTGGGAACAAAATTGGACCGAATCGTCGCAGTTCCGGAATCGGGTCGATTCCGGTCATCGGTCAACGCGGTCAACGCCGGTTAACGTTGACTGGTCAACGGTCAGCGTTGACTGGTCAACGGTCAACGTTGACTTTACTATTCACTTTACTTTTTACCTTTTTACTATTACTGATTTATCTTTTTACCTTTTTCTAATTACTTTTACTGAATTACTGTTTACTATTTACTTTTACCGGTTTCACTATTCATCTTCTTCCCCAGATCGCCGGCAGCCGCAGCGCCGCCGCCGGCCGCCGGCCGCCGCCGTCAGCTCCGCCACCGGAGGGGAAAACACCTCCGATTCAACCCAAATTCATCCAAAATGACCACCATCACCTCGGGGACTCATCCCCGACGCCAAAACCAACCCCAGCCGCCGCAAACGGCGGCCGGTACGGCGGCCCCGAGACCCCAAACATCCCCCTCCTCCAAAAATCAACCAAATCACCATCAAACCACTCCTAATCAACTCAAATCTAAGTTCTAAACATGAATTTACTCTCCAATTACATCAAAAACAACCAAAATCATCAAAATCATAAAATCCCAAATCGGGTTCCATAAACCCTAGAAATTCAAAATTGAATTTCTACTTACCTTGGCCGAATTGGTTCAAACCCTCTTGAGGAGAGGTAGTACTAGTCGAGACGCTCCTTTCCCCCCCCAAATTCAGTCCGATCGGTGGCCGGAAGTGAAAGTTCCGGCCTCACCACCTCTCTCGGTTCTTGGGCCGAATCGGGCAAACGGCGGCGCTACGCGCCACGCCGTCACCGCCACGAGGGAGAGACGAGGGAGGCGAACCGATCGGCACCGGTGGCGCGCCGATCGGTGGCCGGACGGCTGAGATAGAAATCGGAGAGGAGGGCTCGGGTCCGGCTATCGGGGGGAGAAGAGAGAGTGAGGAGAGAGGGAGAAAAGAAGAAAATAAGAAAATAACCCCTCATGGAATATTCCCTTAGAATATTCCAAATCTGGAATTTTCCACTCATTTCCGAAAATTTCCGAAATCCTCTCACGATTTTTACGTCACAACTTTTTCCTACGACGTCCGTTTCACGCGTGCCGCGTGTCAACGAACTCGTATCGCCGTGCTTTACAACTTTCGTGAAGACAACTTTTCAAAAATAACAACGAATCGCCAAGTCAACTTGTTAAAAGATAATTTAAGGTTCGGGTCGTGTCAGGTAGCGTGAGGCTGCAACTTAGCTGCGGCATGAGCAGGGGCAGTGTATCAGCAGGATGGTTTGTATGCTGGCCTCGGCAGGCAGGACTGGCTGCAGGACAGAGGCAGGGGCAGCAGCCTGGCAGCTCGGCAGAATGTTTGGCAGCGTACACTTCCTCTTACGGCTCGAATTTGGGTGTGTTCCAGTATCCTAATGCAAAAGTGTTATAAATCAATTTTGTAGCAGACACATAGAGCTTTCCAACGGTATAAAATTCCCCTCAATCGGACCAGCAGAAGTACTCTTTGTTTGGCCATGAATAGGACCTATTGATCTGCCCAGTTCTCTGGTCCGCCAGATTGACCTTCGTGCACTCAAATTGAAACTGGGAGCAGCTCGAAACTCCAAATCCACTTCTGTAAAATCCTACGGAAACTAGACGCAGAGATCTTTACAACGGTGTATGGCTCACTTTCCCAAGTTTTGTGAGCTGCAAACCGCAGCCTTCCAAAGTTGATACACTGCACTGCCCGAATTCTGTTTTGGGCAGAAGTTTGGAATTTCCTGCACTTTTCTTTTAAGTTCGACTGCACAGACACAAAACACATCAAAGCGAACAAAACACAAAGATAAATGCAAGAATATACAAAGCTATACTTCAACAAATTTTTCAAGGCATTACACGAAATTTTCAAGAATTTTTCAAACTATACACGACATCAAAGATTCAAGGTACGTGGAGCAGAGGAGCAAACTGTGCAATGGACTTGTGCAGCCCATGGTAAGGTCATGCTTTATCCGATATACCTCAAAACTTTAAAGACTCAAAACAATTTTCAGAAATATACAAAGCTAACATTCAAACAAATCAAGATTTTTTAATCCCCGGCAACGGCGCCAAAAATTGAACGGGAGCCGAAGCTCGCACGCAATAATAAACCCTACAATCGTTAGTAGTATAGAATAAGTAGGGATCGTTCTAGCCGGGGATTAAGGGTACCTGAAATATGAGAATGTTAACAAAAATATTCACAAACATATATGCACACAATTGTCACACTTATATACATATATACATATTCACACACGAAATTATGGGGGATAAAAGGCTTGGCAGCAAGGGCTGCCTCTATATCTAAGACACGAAAATAAAAAGAAAACAAAACCTAAACTACTATATACAAGTGATCATCATCTCTCACACAAAACAGTTCACACAAAAGACTCTTTAACACATAGATTTGCATGCAAGAAGGTAAGGATCAAGTATTTAGCATGTTCATGACCTAAATTAGTTTCGACACAACTAGAGCCTCCAGCAGTTTTCCAATTGTTAGACTTCTTAAATTCTTAGAAACTACTCCAGCGTATGACTTCTAAGGTGATGCTAATCCGGTTTTAAGCGTTTTAACATTTAAGCATGTGAGTCTAAATCGAAGACATGTAAACAAGCAAGGTTGTCAATCATCTTATTTAACATGCAAGTAATCTAAGGTTTTTACCCTATGTGAGCAACACAAAACAAACTACTCCAGCGTATGACTTATTCGTATTACTCGGTTATATGAAACCTAACATCTAGATTTACATGCTTCCAGCCAATACTAATGCTTCGGTTTATAAGGCACACTCATAGATTACTAACCAAATTAAATCCTAAACATGCTTCTAATACCACTGTCCTAATTATCCAAACATACAAAATCCATGAATTAAAATTGCAAAACAACTACATAAACTTCAACAAAATCGGTTCATACAAAAGTTTAGCAAAAACCAAGAATTGAAACAAGTTCTCACAAGACAACCAAACAAAACTAAATACAAAAGCCATAGGGGAATGGATCACACTTTAAGAACCTTTGAAGACTCCTCAAACGTGACAAGATGCTTGGCTGCTGCTCCTTAATGCTCGGCCAAAACAAGAATCGGCAGAAGACAAGGTGAAGGGTACGGCAATTTGGTAGTGGTGGTGGTGATGGGTTTTCGCTAAGTATTTAGGTGTTGGTGCTTGATAGACTTGGTAGAGCTTTAGGCTAGTATTTTATGCTTGAGATGAGATGATTTTCAGAATGAGAAGATGAGGTTATATATAGAGGAGGCTGCCGGCTGCCCTATAGCAAAAGGAATAGAGAAAACCAAGTGGGATAAGGATTTGCAACCTTCCTTTTCAAAGTCTAATTAGGTTTTCTTTTTCTGATTTTTCTTCAAGGCTTGGGCTTCACATCTTCATGGACTTCTTATATGGTCTTGGACTTCAATTGATAAGCTTTGATCCACCAAAAATGCATCATTGCCGGCAGCAACACAAAGGCACACAATCTGCCTCTATTCGGCAGCTTCTCCTAGTGTGACTAGGAGAACTTCTTTCTTCAATTTTTCTTCAATGCCATGGCCTAGTGTCTTCCTCTTCCCTTCATAAAGCTTGAACCATCTTCACATATGCGTTTGTGCACCATTTGGTCCATCAAAAACAGAAAACACGAAAAAGGGGCAGTAGGTTCCTGGAATCGGCAGATTTGACCTTGTCGTAGTAATTCCGGCATATCTCCACCTTTGGAGCTCCGATTGATGCGATTCCAAGTCTCATGTAAACTAGACACATATGGCCATCTCCCCATAAAATATCTCGGCCAAATTCCATGCAAGTCGTCGGGAATGATTTTTCGAAGTTGGGACACAGTCCCAGGAAAATCCTGGAAGCCCCTGGATTGGAATGTTCGGACTGCCCTTTTGCAGCCAAGTTTTGGGTGACTTCCCGAACTCCGATTGATCTGAAATTTTAACACAGTATTCCTCAACATATGAATATTAAGCACGCCAAATTTCGCCAAATTCGGACAATGATAGATCATACTTTTGCTCATCTCAAAATCACGAAAAAGACACATTTTTCACTATTTTCCAGATTTCTCATACTTAGTCATTTTTCGGATTCTTAAGCACATTTCACCAAAACTCTATCAAAAATGACACTAACTATATTATGACTCTATCTTAGACAAATAAGGGTTAAACAAAGCATAAATGAGGGCATAAGCATGTAATATCGTCGCACATTGTGCTCCTATCAAATGTCCAGTAAAAAACACAATCAATCAATTAAAAATCAGTCAAGAAGAACGAGATAATCTTATACGATTATTAGAAATAAGAGATACTGATTCTGAAATTGAAAACGATGAAAACGAACCTATGTCAATTGAGTCATCTGCTTCCTCTAGTTCTGAAACATCTTCTTCTCCAAACATTAAGTTAGCTTGCAAAGACGCTTGCTGTAAATCTATTAATGTACTTTCCAAACAAGAAGAACAAGAAGAATTATTAATTGACTTAATTGGGAAAATCGAAAATCCAGATATTAAAGCCGAATATCTTAAGAAATTAAAAAAATTAATTACCCAAGAACACGTAAATAATACCCCACCAGAAAGAATCTCCCTTACTACAACTTTTGATAAATTCAAAAATAAAAAACCAGAAGTCACGCTCCAAGATCTTCAACATGAAATAAAAATAATCAAATCAGAAATTCAATCTTTACAACAACAACAAATGGAATTAACACTTGAAAATAAAGATATCAAAGGGGATTTGAATCTAGTAAAAATTGATGCTCAAATCCTTAAAATACAAAACAATACTTCATCTCCAATACATTCTTCTTCACCAACTATTCAACAAAACGAAGAAATATCCGAACATGCTACTATTAATACTATTCAACAAATTAATCTTAAAAAATGGTATACTACAGTTCAAATATGGATAAAAGATTTCTCATTTACAACTCCAGTTTTAGTCGACTCAGGTGCTGACCTAAACTGTATTCAAGAAGGTCTGATTTCTTCAAAATATTTCGAAAAAACAAAAGAGTCTCTTCGATCTGCAAATGGCGCCAAAATGAATATCAAATATGAAATTTCCAAAGCACATGTCTGCCAAGACAATGTTTGCTTCAAAACCTCATTCCTTCTAGTTAAAGATCTAACTGATAAGGTTATTCTAGGGCTCCCTTTCATCACCCTTCTTTACCCGTTTATGACGGAATATGATGGTATTACAACTTACCCTTTTGGCCAACCAGTTAAATTCCATTTCCTCTCAAACCCTGAAATACATACTCTAAAGGCTTTCCAAGAAAATTCTATTTCAAAAACTATTAATTTAATCACGGCAAAACGACAGCAAATAACTTATTTAAAAGAAGAAATTGATTTCAAAAGAATTGAATACCAATTACAAGATCTTTCTCTCCAAAACAAGATTAAAAATTTTGAAGAAAAAATTATTAGAGACTTATGCTCAGATATTCCTAATGCCTTCTGGCATAGGAAAAAACATATTGTTAAACTTCCCTATATTAAAAACTTTGATGAAAAGAATATCCCTACAAAAGCTCGCCCAATTCAAATGAATCATGAAACCATGGAATTTTGTAAAAAAGAAATTCAAGACTTATTAAATAAAGGAATAATTCGTCACAGCAAATCCCCTTGGTCTTGCTCCGCCTTCTATGTCCAAAAAAATGCCGAATTAGAAAGAGGTGCTCCTCGATTAGTTATAAATTATAAACCCCTCAATACAGTTTTAGAATGGATAAGATACCCCATTCCCAACAAACGCGACCTTATTAACCGACTAAATAATTCAGTGATCTTCTCTAAATTCGATTTAAAATCTGGATTCTGGCAAATCCAAATACATGAAAATGATAAATACAAAACTGCTTTTGTCACCCCATTTGGCCATTATGAATGGAACGTTATGCCTTTTGGCCTTAAGAATGCCCCTAGCGAATTCCAAAATATTTTGAATGACATTTTAAACCAATACAGTCATTTTATAATCGTTTACATTGATGATGTCCTCATTTTCTCACAATCTATTGATCAACACTGGAAACATTTAAATCAATTCTATAATGTAATGAAAACCAGTGGCTTAGTGATATCAGCTTCAAAAATTAAACTTTTTCAAACAAATATCCGGTTTTTAGGATTCAATATACATCAACTCCAAATCACACCAATCCATAGAGTCATCCAATTCGCTGATAAATTCCCAGACATAATTTTAGATAAAAATCAACTTCAAAGATTTCTAGGTTCATTAAACTATGTCGCCGACTTTTACCAAAATCTTCGGAAAAAATGCAAACCTTTATTCGATAGACTTCAAAAGAATCCCCCTCCTTGGACGAATACTCATACTAGTCTTGTCAAAGAAATCAAAAATCATGTCAAAACATTACCATGCTTAGGCATTCCATTAGCAGAATCTTTCAAAATTGTAGAAACTGATGCCTCAGAGATAGGTTTCGGCGGTATTCTTAAACAACAAATTTCTCCTGCTCATCCTGAGCAAATTGTCAGGTTCTATTCTGGTGCATGGACACAGTCACAACGTAATTACAGTACTATCAAAAAAGAAATTTTATCTGTTGTCCTTTGTGTCAGCAAATTTCAAGATGATTTATTAAATCAAAAATTCTTAATCAGAGTTGATTGCAAAAGTGCAAAACATGTTTTGGAAAAAGATGTGCAAAATATTGCGAGTAAACAAATATTTGCTAGATGGCAAGCTATTTTAAGTGTTTTTGATTTTGAAATTGCATTCATTAAAGGAGAAGACAACCATATACCCGATTTTCTGACTCGTGAATTCCTCCAGGGCCCTTCCCATGACGACCCGGGCCAGAGCAAAGCAGCAGCAGTCACCGGAGCCCAGTGCTCCAATAATCAAAACAGAATCAACAGTCAAAACTGAGCCCTCTTCCAATCAGGCTCTAGTTCCTAGTCATCCTAGTTATTATAACTTACCAAATCCAACCCATTACCTTGGATCTACTATTGGGCCTCGGCCCAGTTTTCAGTCAGCCCTAGTCACTCAATATGACCCATATGCAGTTTCATTCCCTGGTCAACCCTCCAGGTCTTATTCTTCTAAAAAGTCATCACCATATGCTTTAAAAGTTTCTCAAAACTTATTTAATGTCGAACCATGCTTAAGCCGTGTTAAATCTCCCATAGCTTTAGCAAAAATGTATTTTCCCCCCAATCAACATTTTGCTTGGTCCGATCCTTCCCAGTCATTAAAATTTTTTACACAAATCCTCTTTCAAACAAATTCTGTTTCTATTAAGGCCATTTATGATACTAAAGACCCAAACAAACTGCTCTATCATTCAATTTATTTGGTCAAGATCCTCACACTTGAGGACTGGAAAGACCCTCCATATACATATCACCAATATAATGATATTTCTTTCAGTTATTATCAATATGAAGAAGCTTGGCACAAAATCTTCTTACACCAAACTCTTGATTTCAATCATTCGTGGTTTATTAATTTTGATAAAACCTTCCCAAGAGTTTTCCCCATGTGGTTCTACTCCTGGTGGCATTCACATGGTTTTCCATTTGACCTTTTACCTGAACCTCTTCAGGATGCAGTCAACCGATTTACCAAAGTTATGACATTTTCTGACTATGACAGGAATTTCCCTCCCACATTACATTTTATGTCCAAATACAAGGTCCCCTATATTTTCAAATGGCAATACAAACTCCAAGAGGAACCTGGAGTTACTCTTGGTACTGTTTCGAGAGAATACTTAGTCAAGTGGTGGGATAAATTCAATATAGAAAAAACATTGCACAATTTCAATACAGAGTTTCCGGTCAATCAATCATCTGCCATTCCGGCTCAGGTCACCCCACTACCAGTAACCTCAATCAGGCCTTCTCTCCAGCAAAGCCCAATCCGGCATACAGCACCGGCCCAGTCATCTGCTCCAGTAACTCAGTCAGCCACTCCAGAGGCCCAGTCAAAACCTGTTTCAATATCAAAGAAGGGTGCCTCCTCCTCAAAATCTAAAGGAAAGGCTTCCTCTTCTAAACAAGTCAGCAGAAGTGAATTAAAAGAGTTAGCCGAACAAATCATGGCCCAACTCTCTAATCAATCAAGCAGTTCTGAAGATGAGGAT
>OY821761.1:12980859-13018859 GCA_963682095.1 Potentilla sterilis
CTTCACTTAGAACTGACATTCATTAATAACCATATACTAATTGGTGCAGGCCTTCAAATAAAGTTGCATTTAGAAAGCTAATGTCAGACAGTAAAGCAACTACAGATAAATAACTGAGACAAGCTAAGGGAGTACACATGCATACTTTGAATGAGTCATAGACTTTACCTGGGTTCTGCGACAGCGGATTGTCCATGGCAAGATCAGGAGAACTACTCCCATCCTTAGGTGGTTCAACCAGAAGGCGTCTTCTCATCCTAGCATATCTACCAGACAGAGACAACATTTACTCAGCACAGAAATAAACAAATACAAAATAATCACCACCAAATTCAGTCAAAATTCTGAACACATGGTCAAGATCATAAACTCATAACTCATATTAAATCTCTGGATCAATGAAACACAACTAATCAACCCAGCAGATACGCATTCAACACATTTACCCTACAAAGATCCGAGTAACGCAGTTTCCTGTTTCACAGATAGTTTTACAGCTCATAAAAACATGAAAACTCCATCAACTCGAGTATGGAAACTGTATCTATCATAAAATATGCAATAATTTATCGGACATGTATCATAAAATTCACAGAGCATCAAAAAGTACTTAAGCTCGAAATGCCAATCATCAAACAAACACGAGTATCTAGCAATAACCACGCATAAAATCATTAACTCACAGCAAATCACAAGAACAAAAATGACATAAATTCCCTAATTGATAGTTTGAGACTAATAAAAAAAAAACCTTTATTTAAAATAAAATAAAATGCAACCTTGTAAGCATAGAGATTGAAGAAATGAGAAAGGGTACCTTCTCCGGCAATCAGCTGTGACTCGGCGAAGATCATCAACAGAAGAACAAAGAGGCAAAATCCCAAGATTTAAGCGCCATTGGACCCCTCTCAGCTCCTTGAATCGAACATCCTCCACCACCACAGATCTCTCCGACGAAGATTCCGGCAATGCCGACTCAATCAGAGCTGGCACCATGGCAATTCTCCCAAAACCCAATTCCAAAATTAATCTGAAATCAACAAAATGCTAAAAAGCACCAATTTTTGGGTCTTATTTTTTCTGGGTATTTTGGAAATGAGTTGGAAAATTCAAGAAAAGTGAAGATGTGGAGGAGGAGAGACTTGCGTCAGCAGATGAGGATCAGACTTGTTCTAACAGAAAAGAAAAAAGAAATGATTTTGTTTTTATGCACACCCAATATTCTCCTCAAAGTTCAAACCACCAACCCTGTTTGGAGAGAGAGAATACCAACTTTGTTTGTTCAAGGAGAAAGGTAGAGTCTTTGACCTCTACAATCTACTTTTGTTGTGAATTGTGATCAAAATGAAAATGTTTAGGAAGGTGCGGTGGGTTGTCGTCTACTTTGGCTTCTATTATTGATATGGATATACAGCTGATATACATCCCATCTTGCTCTTCAAGCTCTTTTATTTTGGCCCTCATTTTTACCTGACAGGAGTAGTGATCACCACCTGTATTCATTTTTGTTCTAAATTTGGACAGTACAGTTCACTATTTCGTTCTTCTATGTTTGGTAAAATACCGTCATCCTTGACTGAGAACTTAAATCTTTACTTGTGGAATTCTTATTGTGGTCTTTTTCAAATGAAAATGAGAGGTGTTGTCAAAAAAATAAAAAATAAAAAATGAAAGGGAAATAATTCTGGTGTTGTTTACCATTAATGAAAATTGGGTATTATTAGCATGCTTTTAGAGTTGTGATTATAGAAGAAACACAATCACATTTTCTTATTGTTTCGTTTTTAGCACGGATCACTCTACTTTCATTATGCAACTTTCCTCTAAAACTAAATTTCAACAGCATTTGTCCAATACTTTGGACTAGTGACATCAATCCATTTTTTTTAAGTGGAAAATTGTGAGTTCGACTCATAGTAAATTAATTGTTGTATTTAAGTTATTTATATAAAACTAAGCTTCGTCACGTACCATTTGGTATAGTTATATATATAGTCTCTCATCGTAAAAAAGTTTATATACATTTAGTGATATAGTGACTCACTGCATCAATTATCTTCCTCCATAATCTCATATAGGTCAGCAGTCGATTTATTCATTTGCATATCCGAGATAGTGAGAAGAAAGCTCGAGTTGACACTAGTGAGCAAAACTAAATGAAGAAGAGAAGACGAGAGAAAGATGTCAATTGGTTTCTTTATCATCTATAGAATTTAGGGGGCACCGACATGAAAAGTGAAACAAAAATTAATAGTACAATTTGATGTGATATACAACCCATATAGTGTGTTAGTAGTTAGTGTTTTACTAGAAAAATGCCACCACTACTTTTTGCGATTAAGGAGCTAGCCCCCACCCATTTGAGTTGTTGCGGAAGTTCATACCTGCTTATTCTGGCTACAATAACTATCGAACAACGATCCATTTGAAGATGTTGCTCGTATGCCCAATATGTATTACCCTATTAGAGAAGGGTGGATTTTGGAAACCTCGACATGATCCACATAATACGACATTATAAAGAAATGCCCTGGTAAAACAAGAAGAGATTATTGTCGTTATTACACAACTTCAACTTGTAAACGAATTAGGGTTCAGATTCTTAACCAGATTAACTTTCCTAAAGGTAAACAATCAAACGCTACAATTAATCTTGATTAAGCCGTACTCACAATCTCCCACTTATAAAAAAATATCACTAGACCAAATGATACCAGACTACAAGTGAGAATTGATAAATGAAATTTACTTTTATTTTATCGTTCGTCTCAAATCTAATTTAATGTGTGATCGTATGATTTTGTAGTAATTATTGATTCCTCAATGAATTACGGAAACATACTAAATGTTTCGTCCAAGCATGTTGTACAACTCAATTATCAGATATCTATGATGGATATCCAACAATAGTACAAGTTTTGCTCTATCTTCTTCTGTAAAATCATATAATTGCATGTGACTTTTCTGCCTTTATATATTACAGTTTCTGCATGTCCAAGATAAATAAATTAAAAACATTTAATTAGCTTGAATTAATTGAAATTGTAAAGAAAAAAAAAACACAATAAACTCCCTTAATAGTCAATATTGTATTATCTGAATTAGAGAAATTATTGCAACCTCTCTCTAGCGAAACCCTAAAGATGACTTTTTACTGAGATATACCGCTCATCCGTCGGCGCTCGACGCGTTTGTGTGGGTCTCTGACTTAAGTGCGTATTCTGAGATTCGTTGTCATACAAGTGATCGATATTTGTTCCCGAGAAGGTCTAGAGTCGGTGTTTGAATTTTGGGTTCTGGTGGCTGGCTTTGGTGGTGGTTCTGGCCTTTTGGGTTTTGTCCTTTCCGTGGTGGTTGTCTGTCCTTGTGACGTTATTGCATTCTGACAAGAAGCGTAAGATTCCGGCAGAATTGAGTTTGGTTTTTGCGCGCGGGCCTCGGAGAGAAGCCAAGATTCGATCCAGGCTCTGCTACCTTCACCACCACGCCTTTCTAACCCACGTCGGAGCATGAGGCCATTGTTGCAATCTGGCACAAAATGTAGGTTTCGGCCTTATGCTACTAGAAAATGGGACTGTTTTGTTCGAAATTTAAGTATGTATCTTCACTTTTAAAATTTTTATTTCGAGAACTCATTTTATAACTTTAAATTAAATTATATACATGATGCCATGACGTATTAATACATTGTCAAATTTCTTATCGTGCAAAATACTTTACTTCTCTCGTATAAAATTTCCACACCAGAATAAAAAGAAAGTGGCGTCCATACGACCAGAAAGAGAAATGAAATGTAAATGATTGGATCAGATTAAACAAGTAGCCTCTAGGTCCTTGTCACCTTGAAGAAAATCGTATAAAAACCTTATTATAACTTGTGAAATTATTCTGCTACCCAATAATAAGTTAAGAAAATTATTAAAGAAGCAAGAGCATGCTGCCTATTAATTTGGAACCACTGGTTGTTCACTTGTGTTATTATTGTATTCGTAAACACTTTAGGCGGTGTGAGATCTTATTGGACTGACGGAAAAAATATAATTTTTGTTCCGGCGTGGACGATATTATATATTTTCCGATTAAGCTTTGTAGTTATGGAGCTACTCCATGATCTCCATCCAAAACGAAATTGACTTTTGTTTTGCATACCTCATGATCCACTAGTTATAGCTCTACTCCATGTATAGAGATTAAGATAAGATAGGGCGGCTAATTGACCATTGTCAATATTACTTGTAATATGATAAATTGCAACATTCGTCTAAAACACAGTTTTTAAGCGATTTTGAATGGCAAGTGTGACGGGGTGGAAAACAAGTGTATGATAAGAAAATTGTTATAATTTTAAGATTTTACTTTAATTAATACATATAGTTGAGATGCATTTGTCTCATAGTCAATTTTAGAAATCACCTTATTTAAAATTAGTTATTATGCCCAAATACTTAGTATTATTACAATAGGCCGAAACAGTATCACCAGAATACTTTTTCAAAAGCTTGGTGCATTGTTATGAAGTTTCAATTTAGAGCTTTAGATGTAGTTTTACATCTTGTTTAAGTATTATGGTGATCTCCTCCTGTTTACTTAATATACATAGCCGTCTTTTAGTTAAAAAAGATTTGAAAAATCAGTTTCTAATAGATTTTGCGGTCAGTCAATTGGATTTCATTTGTAATTTTTAATTAATTCAAACAGTTTACATGAATTTATAAATAATTAATATCTAACTGTAAAAGAACATAATATTAAAAAAAAAAAACTGAATTGGTCACTGATAGCTATTTGGCACCCACTTTTTTGTTTATTTTTGTTTAGGTAGGAAATTCTCTTGTACTTCTACATCAATGGGTCTCGTACAAAAGTGATTCTACAAAATAATTTGAAAGAAAAAATACGTTAGCCAAAGAGAAGTAACAAAAAGGAAGATGTAGACAGATTATATACTAAAATGCAAATATGTAAAGTTGTAAGGGTAGATATGAAAATGGAGCTAATAATATTCTTGGCATATCCAAAGGTGACGTGGCGTAGACGTGTTTTTCTCTTCCCAATCATGTCTTTCACAAATGAAAATTACATGTCGTTTTCTTTCAATTAAATAAAGCACGTTTTTTTTCTTGTAATTATGCCATTAAATTGAACACATTAAATGGCCCCCCAATATAATTAGATTTGGTTGTGATTTCCGTACGAGGGTGACATATAGATCTACTTGAGCAAAAATTAGCCCATGCCAGTATCACCGACCAAGAAGAAATATGTATGCATTTATTCATTTACGTCATGTCAATAGTCTATTTACCTCAGATTAAGTTTTCCCTTCACTAGTGCATTTTGAGAGTTGGTTAATAAAGATGGATGAGCATTAAGCACGTTTATTCACGAATGTATTTGAGGGATACATGAAACTCACATAATTTGTATTAATTATTTAAAATAATTATTAAGTTAGTTTAACTTTAAATCTTTAAAAACGCCGTTCGTTTTGAGCTACAAAACTCACTAATCACTACAGATTGATGAGTGACGCTAGAAATGTAATCAAATCAGACAATCCTAAGCAATCCACTAAAACTCCTAAGTAATTTGCTCAAGGATGACTAGCTACACCCTCCGATCCGGTGCCAAGCCCTCTCCATCACTATGTACTGTTCTGATCGTATATGGCGACTGCATGCTCTTAATAACTCTACGGACATGTTTTCTTGAGCTGAAGAAAGCTCAAATGGCGCGCTACGCAGCTCATGCAATCATGCTCATGAGGCAAAACCTATGGCCAGGCAGAGGCATATGATCCTCCATGAATGGAAAACTAATCGCAACATTGTTGGTATCACCTGCAGTACTCCCCCTGCATGCAGTGACTTGCTCGATTTGATTCAAGTTTCTTTGTTTCTTCTTCTTTATTTGCTTTCTTAGAAATAAGCTGAATTGAAGCCTGCTCACATACAGTTATTCTCTCTTTCGACCATAAAATCCTAATCTGAGTTTTCTGTTGCTCTAGGCTCTAGTCGGCGTATCTGACTACACTGATCGAGCAATGACTGTTAGAATCTTGATTGGGTTCGACTCATGAAGCGTCTGTTGTTGTCCTTGCTGCAGGTTGTACGTAGTAGAATTAGTGCTGCAAGATTGAAGATACTCCGCATGCAAGATCGAATGTGACAATTACGGTATGGAAGTATGCTCATGAATCAGCCTATATATTTATGGTTCAAGTTAACATCATCAGTTTCACTTTTCACCTCTGCTGCTCTGCAACGAAAATACATGAGTTGTATTGGCTCAGACTAGCTACAACATGACCTATATAATTACATTAGAGGTCAATAATGAAACTGAGAGCGTTCGTGTCCTCTCATTGTGGGGTTTGGGAGTTCACTGCAGATGAAGATGATGATGGAGAATATGCAATTGAAAGAGGGAGACCTTGTGCTGCTGCAAAACATACTCTACTGTCTCTACATGTACTACTACTACTCGAATTGTCATGCAAACTCAGCCAGTGCCTCTGTTGGTGCAATTGCATGTGCAGATATTATCTTTGCTCTCATCTTTCTCTACTCAACTTCTTGGACAAAAATCTGAGTTCTATCAGGAAATATTGAAATTCATATGGTTATATTATAATTTTCTGTGTCATATCAAATTTTCCCAGAAATGTAGTTATTAGACTGATATAACTGAACTGGTTCATGAAATTATGGAAACATATCAAAAATGTTCGCGTCGGTTTTGACACCTGTCGAACTGTCAACTCGTTGTGGATGTGGCGGACGTATGCTTCAGTCCTGATGTGTTATGCGTGGGCGTGCCAGTATCTTTGGGTTTAGATACAACCTTGGTGCGGACGACCTTTGGCGAGCGGATGACCCTGGCGAGCGGATGACCCTTGCGAGCGGATGACCCTTGCGAGCGGATGACCCTGACGAGCGGATGACCCTGGCGAGCGGATTATCCTGGCGAGCGGATTATCCTTGCGAGCGGATGACCCTGGCGAGCGGATTCGTTTGCTCCATGCTACCTGACTTCTTGATCAAACGATTGTTACGCGGGCGTTGACATGCCGGCGTAGAAGGCTCGAACAAGACCTAAGTAAACATTTACTAGGATTTTCTCTCAACCTTTTGCAGATTGAGTAATCTTACTTCGATCCTGAGATGCAAAGCAGAGCTTTAATCAAGACCGCGGGAAACGGTTTGCTTCCAACCTCTTGCAGATTGGCTTGCAGATTGTTTGTCTTCCAACCTCTTGCAGATTGGGAATAGTTTGATCCAACCTTTGGCAGATCGGGACCATGTTACAGACGTTGCAGATTATCCTGGCGGATGACCCTTAGTGAGCGGATTATCCTGGCGGATGACCCTTTTACAGACCGCGGAAAACGGTTTGCTTCCAACCTCTTGCAGATTGGGAATCTTCCAACCTCTTGCAGATTGGGAAAGGTTTGATCCAACCTTTGGCAGATTGGGACCATGGTTTTGTTACCGGAGTAACGACTCGATTTGTCACAAGGTGTGACGACTAGACTCGATATGTCTCTGCGATGCTTCGACACGAACGCAAGGCACTTTCGACAACTGCGGCAGGTGTACGGCGACCGGTGGTGGGCGTAAGTTTGCGGCAAGGTTGGAGCGGTGGTTTGCAGTTGGTGGAAGGCAGTTCGCGAGAGACTGCTACTGCGACCGAAACTTGGTGCATGGCTGCGACTCTGAGTTTGGTGCAGGGAAGCGACAAGCACTCCGGAGAGGCTTATGCCCCGGAGGGACTTTGGTTTGCGTTGCGCAAAGGTTTTTGTGTGGAGGAGCTCCTTTTTCTTGTACACCATGATCCCTTTATATAGAGAATGCAGAACCTCAATACTTGTATATCAAGCATAATAGATTCTGAGATCAATTAGGATTTGATTACCCAAAACCATCTCTTCTTGGATTCCTAGAGGAACCCTAATTCTTTTCCAAGAAGGAAAAATACATCAGATTATTCCTTAATGAATAACCTCTTGGGCCTTGTCCCACAAGCTCGGACAAATGTAAATTTGGGCCCAAACATTGCCCCCCAGCCTTTGAAATTGAAGGCATAGTGAAATTGATAAAGGCTAGAAAGCCCAATCCGAACCAACTCTAGCGGATGCAACTTTTTTGATATTGTCCCACTGTTGCCCCCCCAGTTTACTTGGTTGTGGCGAATATAAGGAATATGAAGCAATGCCAAGAAAACTAAGTGAAGTTGCCCCCTGGACGAGCAATGTTAGGAAGAGGATTGCCCCCCAGCCTAAACTATAGCGAGTGAGGTCACCCCAATTGGATGTCCTTTCTTATCAATTCCCTCAATCCTGAGAGGTCTGATAGCGCTATACGATATGTAGTAGATCCCGCAATCTTGACACAGGTCCCACTGGGCGTGCCAAAAATGTTCGCGTCGGTTTTGACACCTGTCGAACTGTCAACTCGTTGTGGATGTGGCGGACGTATGCTTCAGTCCTGATGTGTTATGCGTGGGCGTGCCAGTATCTTTGGGTTTAGATACAACCTTGGTGCGGACGACCTTTGGCGAGCGGATGACCCTGGCGAGCGGATGACCCTTGCGAGCGGATGACCCTTGCGAGCGGATGACCCTGACGAGCGGATGACCCTGGCGAGCGGATTATCCTGGCGAGCGGATTATCCTTGCGAGCGGATGACCCTGGCGAGCGGATTCGTTTGCTCCATGCTACCTGACTTCTTGATCAAACGATTGTTACGCGGGCGTTGACATGCCGGCGTAGAAGGCTCGAACAAGACCTAAGTAAACATTTACTAGGATTTTCTCTCAACCTTTTGCAGATTGAGTAATCTTACTTCGATCCTGAGATGCAAAGCAGAGCTTTAATCAAGACCGCGGGAAACGGTTTGCTTCCAACCTCTTGCAGATTGGCTTGCAGATTGTTTGTCTTCCAACCTCTTGCAGATTGGGAATAGTTTGATCCAACCTTTGGCAGATCGGGACCATGTTACAGACGTTGCAGATTATCCTGGCGGATGACCCTTAGTGAGCGGATTATCCTGGCGGATGACCCTTTTACAGACCGCGGAAAACGGTTTGCTTCCAACCTCTTGCAGATTGGGAATCTTCCAACCTCTTGCAGATTGGGAAAGGTTTGATCCAACCTTTGGCAGATTGGGACCATGGTTTTGTTACCGGAGTAACGACTCGATTTGTCACAAGGTGTGACGACTAGACTCGATATGTCTCTGCGATGCTTCGACACGAACGCAAGGCACTTTCGACAACTGCGGCAGGTGTACGGCGACCGGTGGTGGGCGTAAGTTTGCGGCAAGGTTGGAGCGGTGGTTTGCAGTTGGTGGAAGGCAGTTCGCGAGAGACTGCTACTGCGACCGAAACTTGGTGCATGGCTGCGACTCTGAGTTTGGTGCAGGGAAGCGACAAGCACTCCGGAGAGGCTTATGCCCCGGAGGGACTTTGGTTTGCGTTGCGCAAAGGTTTTTGTGTGGAGGAGCTCCTTTTTCTTGTACACCATGATCCCTTTATATAGAGAATGCAGAACCTCAATACTTGTATATCAAGCATAATAGATTCTGAGATCAATTAGGATTTGATTACCCAAAACCATCTCTTCTTGGATTCCTAGAGGAACCCTAATTCTTTTCCAAGAAGGAAAAATACATCAGATTATTCCTTAATGAATAACCTCTTGGGCCTTGTCCCACAAGCTCGGACAAATGTAAATTTGGGCCCAAACACATATATGGTGAAGTCATTGATGCACATTTGTTAACGCTCACAACAACAGCTAAGAGATGATAAAAGGGACAAGTCTCTGAAATCTAGCTCATGGGAGTAGGGTACACAGCCACTGTGAATTATTCAATCTTAAACTCAGAGACACTAGACCAAGTATTTCAGTTTTGCCGGAAGCAATTCTCTTACCAGCTACGTTTGCATAAAACAAGCCAGAGAGGGCTGGTACGAATACATCGCGTTGAGAACATATGTAGTAGTCGATGATCTTTTCATATTCAGAACTCTCTGAGTCCAGGAACTTTGATTTTTTGTCTGCTGGGACAATGCCATCCTGCAACAGATTCCAGAGGGATTAAGTACATAAAACTTAGTACTTGAATATCAATGTTATTGATTAATAGGAAAAGTGAGCATTCCAAAAGAATAACCAGCAAGCAGACCAAAGATTTACATATATAGATCAAAGTTTATTTTGACTAATCTAAATTAAGAGTTAATGATCCACTAATAATCGTCAACTGAGGTTAAAAGCTTGCTAATCATGCATAAATAGATAAACAAATAAAAAAAAAGGTAGAACATTGAGGAAGAGCAGGAGAAGCTTGTACCTTTATATAAGTTTTAGGAAAAAGCTGCTGTCCCATTTCGATTCGGTCACATAAATGGTAGTATTCTTACCAAATCCAATCTTCCTCAGAAATAAAGCAACTTCTTGCGGATTGTAACAAGTTTTTGTGTTCCACTTTCATCTCCTTGGCAACCATTCTGCTCCAACATCTCAACCCTCAAGTCAAAGTTCTCAGGCGCTCAACCGTTGAATCAACTACACTGATTTCTGGTTGCAACTCTAAAGTTCCAAACATTCCTATACATTCAACTGAATTACTAGCACTCTTCTTTTCTGTCTTCTTCATGTTGCCAGCCTTATGTTTCCCTTGGATCTGTAAATTGGTTCCACATGTTCTACAATGTAATCTTCTGTAACCCGATTAGGCACCTTCACAGCAGCAAGATTCCTTGACGATAGTTTACCAGGTCGTTCTTTTGCTACTCTTAACAATAGCGTCCAGGCTAAGAATAAATTTCTCGACATCATAAATCTCTTCAAAGTTCCTGGAAGAAGAAAATCCAAATAAGTTTAAGACTTGAATTGATATAATAGAGAATCACTTAGGTCATGGTATTGTTCATTAATCAAGTTCACAAATCAGTACCTCATAAACTACAAAACTAACGCCCAAAGACTAAAACTAGTAACAAAAGGGGTATTCCTAGTTCAAAACTAGATAGACTCGTAGCAAATCATGTTTTGAATTAATTTCAATTTACTTACTTAAATTTTGACCTAATCATCATATCAGTTTCTATTATTTTTTTTATTTCATCAGCTACACCCCTGTGTTTCTTAAATTAATCGATTGTTACTAATTGACAGTTATTATATGATTTGTTTTTGTTTGTTTTCTATTGTTCAACTTAATTATATGATTTGTTTAACCTTGTTTATAATCGTAATATGTTAACGGAGCATTGATATAGGCAAATGATACTAAAAAACTTTTAGTATTAATATATCGTTTTTATTATTTCTTAACTTTTGAATTTAAAAAGAAAGTTACTAAGAGATATAAGAAATATGAATTCGATATTTAAGTATGCGTTCGGTAACATTTTTATACCTATATTTTCACTTAAAAAAATAAAAATAGACGGAAAGTGTAATCATTAAGAAACCCGACCCGTTTCATCAGGCCCAATTGTTACCAAATTTGAAACCGAAGAAACCAACACACACCCCACGCAATTGTTACCCTCATTTTTCAGATCTGAATTTTCCAATCAGCGATCTCCGATGACGGAGAAGGCATGCACCCTCCTGGTCCACTTCGACAAGGGCACGCCGGCCCTTGCGAACGAGATCAAAGAAGCTCTGGAAGGCAACGACGTGGAGGCGAAGATCGAGGCCCTGAAGCAAGCAATCATGCTCCTCCTCAACGGCGACACCATCCCCCACCTCTTCATCACCATAATCCGCTACGTCCTTCCCTCCGAGGACCACACCGTCCAGAAGCTTCTCCTTCTCTACCTCGAGATCATCGACAAGACCGATTCCCGAGGCAAGGTCCTCCCTGAGATGATCCTCATCTGCCAGAACCTCCGTAACAACCTCCAGAGCCCTAACGAGTACATCCGCGGCGTCACGCTCCGTTTCCTCTGCCGTTTGAACGAGTCCGAGATCATCGAGCCGTTGATCCCTTCCATTCTGGCCAATCTCGACCACCGCCACCCGTTCGTCAGACGTAACGCCGTTAGCGCCGTTATGTATTTGTATAAGCTTCCGCACGGCGAGCAGTTACTGGTAGATGCGCCGGAGATTGTTGATCGGTTCTTGGCCTCCGAGCAGGATCATTCTAGTAAGAGAAACGCTTTTCTTATGCTGTTTAATTGTGCTCAGGATAGAGCTGTTAGTTATCTGTTTTCGCATATCGATAGGGTTACCGATTGGGGCGAGCAGCTCCAGATGGTTGTGTTGGAGTTGATTAGGAAGGTCTGTAGAGTCAACAAGGCTGAGAAAGGGAAGTACATTAAGGTTATTATATCATTGCTCAATGCTCAGTCGAGTGCCGTTGTTTACGAGTGTGCCAATACGCTCGTGTCGCTGTCGTCTGCGCCGACTGCGATTCGAGCTGCGGCGAATACTTACTGCCAGTTGTTGCAGTCACAGAGCGACAACAATGTCAAGTTGATTGTGCTGGATAGGATTAATGAGCTTAAGGCTTCACATAGGGAGATTTTGGTTGAGTTGGTTATGGATGTGTTGAGGGCTTTGTCGAGTCCGAATCCTGATATTAGAAGGAAGACTCTTGATATTGTGCTTGACTTGATTACTCCTGGGAATATTGATGAGGTTGTGATGATGTTGAAGAAGGAGGTTGTCAAGACTCAAGGGGCTGAGCTTGAGAAGAATGGGGAATATAGGCAGATGCTGGTGCAAGCTATATATTCATGTGCAGTGAAGTTTCCTGAGGTGGCGAGCACGGTGGTTTATCCTTTGATGGATTTCTTGGGGGATACTAATCTGGCTTCAGCTTTGGATGTGGCTATTTTTGTGCGTGAGATTATTGAAACCAACCCCAAGTTGCGTGTTTCTATAATTACACGATTGTTAGATACTTTTTACCAGATACGGACTTCAAGGGTGTGTACTTATGCTCTTTGGATTATAGGCGAGTATTGTCTCTCACTTTCTGAGGTTGAAAGTGGGATTGCAACCATTAAGCAGTGTCTTGGGGAGCTCCCATTTTACACAGCTTCTGAGGAGAGCGAGGCACAAGATGTTTCGAAGAATACTCAGGTGATAAACTCTTCTACTGTGTCTTCCAGGAGACCTGTAGTCCTTGCAGATGGGACTTATGCTACCCAGTCTGCTGCATTGGAGACTGCTATGTCTGCACCTGTTCATGTAAAAGGATCTTTGGCAACTGTAGGGAACTTGAGATCATTTATTCTCTCAGGCGACTTTTTTTTGGAGTCAGTTGTGGCCTGCACGTTAACAAAGCTTGTTTTGAGACTGGAAGAGGTCCAGCCTTCTAAAGTTGAAGTTAACAAGGCAACCACACAGGCTTTGTTGATCATGGTGTCTATGCTGCAACTGGGTCAATCATCGGTCCTTCCACATCCGATTGATAATGACTCTCATGACAGAATTGTTCTTTGCATTCGATTGCTATGCAATAAAGGTGAAGAAGTGAAGAGGATATGGCTAAAGTCTTGTAGAGAGAGTTTTGTTACAATGCTTGAAGATAAGAAGCATCGGGAAATAGAGGAGAGTAAAGCTATGGCCCAGATATCAAATGCGCAACCTGATGACCTTATTGATTTCTACCATCTTAAGAGCAGAAAGGTAATGTCATGTTGCCTTTCTTTGTCTAAATGGTTTTCTTATACAGAGGAATTAGTAGACACCCACTTAACAGTGGAGGTTATTTCTTTCTCAAGACTGTTTCAAACTATACTTGGTCTTATATGGCACTCTATTCGAATACTTTTTCCAACACTGATATAATTTAGGTTTGGTACTGATTTCTTACTGTTCATTTTGTACAGTTCTTGCACCCCTCTTTAGTTTCAGTTTGGTATTAATGTTGGGCATATTGTAATTTTGATGTTGAGGCTCAAAAATGCTATCATGGTTTATAATTTGAAGTGAGCAAGATAGACCTTTTGCAAAGATAATTTTAAAAAGAAATAGCTAGTCTTCCAGTGAATCTTTGCTTGCATCACCTAGTATTGAATTCTTTTCTTATATGCATATCTTTTCTCAGGGTATGAGCCAGCTTGAGTTGGAAGATGAGGTTCAAGATGATCTCAAACGTGCTACTGGAGAGTTTGTAAAAGATGGAGATGATGCAAATAAACTCAACCGCATTCTTCAGCTGACAGGATTCAGCGATCCTGTTTATGCTGAAGCCTATGTTACAGTTAATCATTATGACATTGTTCTTGATGTTACCGTCATCAACCGAACCAAGGGAACCCTTCAGAATTTGTGCTTGGAGTTGGCCACGATGGGTGATCTCAAACTTGTGGAGCGTCTTCAGAACTATACTCTAGCTCCAGATTCTACCAAACAGATAAAGGCAAACATCAAGGTCTCCTCAACTGAAACAGGTGTTATCTTCGGTAACATTGTTTATGAGACGTCTTCAAATTTGCTTGAGAGAACAGTAATTGTTCTTAATGATATCCATATTGATATAATGGATTACATCTCACCTTCTTCATGTGCTGATGTGTTATTTCGGACAATGTGGGCCGAGTTTGAATGGGAAAATAAGGTATGTTAGCTACACATCATTCTCTCTTGACTCTGTTATGTTTCACTGACTAATGATTCATGCTTTTGCAACAAAGTCATTCAAAATGACCTAAAATGATGTAATGTCTTTTTACCTTATGATTGGTTGTACTAGGTTTCAGCGTTACAAATCACTTTCCTAGCTGTAGCAGTTACATCTTCAATTTTGTGGTGTGGGCTTGTTGCACCATGCCTGATACAAATTTATCCTATAGTATGATTGATCAATATCAATATTGGCTCAAGAGAAGCTCATTCAGATAGTTCTTTTCATCTATACACAGGCATGCACAAATGCACACACAGCTCCTTGTATGTCTGTCTAGTTATTGTGGACTCGGGTTTCCTTCAATCAAATAACAATGTGTATCTCATGCCCTTGATGAAATTTAGTTCATACAAGCCTGATGTTGATATGTACTTGTTTTTTTTTTTGGGTATTTCATGTCAGTTTAAAATGTCTTGTGTGCTATTGTAAATTCTGCTTTGTCTTGGTATTTGCACTTGGATCCTGTTAATAACACACTTTTACCCTCCCAGGTTGCTGTAAGTACTGTTTTTGAAGACGAGAAGGAATTTCTGAACCATATTGTTAAAGCAACTAACATGAAGTGCCTGACTCCACTGTAAGTTCAGGACTTTCAACTGTTTTTATTATTCGTCTGATACATTCGGAAGTAGAGACTATTCCAAGCACATGTAGTCACACATAATTATAGTTTCCATGCAAGCAAAAATTTAAAAAAGAATATATTCAATGTTATCATATTTATAACTAATACCTGAGAAGTTGGTAGTGGATTTAACAAATTTATAGAAAACGCGGGCTGAAAATTCAGGTACATGTCAATATACATGAGATATACGGTTCAATATTGTTCTCACGACATTTCTACAGGTGCATACATGCATGCAACATCCATGTATGAGTATTAATACTATCATGACATGCATCTTACATGTGTACTACGTACATCATTATAAAAACCTACAAAATTATAGTATTTGGCTACATATGTCGTTTTAAATATGATGTACAGTTTTATTCAAAAAGGAAAACATGATATACGATTCAATATTTGTGCTCTTGCTACATATTCCATTGGTGCATTGTTTGTGGCATGTAAGAGTACTAATGTCCTTTGCATTCTGTTGTATTTTCCTCTTTCATTTGCTCTTCTCATTTCTTTCTGAAATGACATCAGATCGGCACTGGAAGGAGAGTGTGGAGTCCTCGCTGCCAATCTGTATGCAAAGAGTGTTTTTGGGGAGGATGCTTTGGTGAATTTGAGTGTTGAGAAACAAGCAGACGGTAAGCTAAGTGGATACATTAGAATCAGAAGCAAGACTCAAGGTATTGCACTGAGTCTTGGAGACAAGATCACCTTGAAACAGAAGGGTGGTTCTTGATTGGAGGACCTCTTGCCTAGTTTTGCAGCATTCTATACGTACTTCAGCATTGCCTAGTCTGCTTGCAGCATGAGTCTCCATCTCTGTTCATCCCACTTTTAATTGCTTTTACATGTTTCCTGAGGATTGAATGTGTTATAGATTCTTTCTTATGTTTTTTTTTTTGGTAAATAAACGAGTAAATTAAACCAAAGAGGGGAAGGTAATGCTCAGTACAACTAAAGCCAAAAGTAAAAAAAAAAAAAAAAAAAAAAAAAAAAAAAAAACAAATGAAAAACAAGCTAATCCAAAAGAAAGCAAAAACAAACAAACTAAGAAGCTAGTTAAATTCTACGTTTCAGTGATGGATCTTGTAGTATCGGTAAACTTAAATTTAATGGCCAGGAGTTTGTATTTAATCATAGTGATAATATTTTTAAAAACTACATAGGGAGCGCATTTTTTTTTTCTAAAAATGCGATTATTTCTCTTTTTCTAAATGAAGTAAACAATATCTGACAAACCAAACTTCTTGATGGTAGAAGAGCACGACTTACCTCCCCATCTAGAAAAAGCCCAACTAACAAAAAGAGGCCAAGGAGGGTTCAACCAAGGCACCCTACAAGAACATCAAATGTTTTTCCAAATAAACATCGAGAAAGAGCAAGGAAAGAAGAGATGATTGATGTTCTCTGGAACCAACCCAAAAAAATGGCATAACGGACTGATTTGAGGAGAATAAACAATAACTCTATCAAGGGTAGCAAGCTTAACATGAATAGCCAACCAGAGGATAAAACTAGATGTAGGGATATTGTTGTTAAACCAAATAAGATTCGCCCAATCAACAACACGGTAGTGAGTATGAAATTGATTCATCGCTAAACCTGTAGAGAATTTTCTACTTAAAAAAGCTAGCCAAATAAAGGAATCATTGCAGCTTGCATTTGAAGTGAACCCATCTAGATTGTTTTTCACTTGCCGAATGACATAATGGCTTGAAAGACGCCAGCACCTGGACTCATTCAACACATTAGAACTAACCAGGGCATTAGAAGGAATACCAGAA
Source organism: Potentilla sterilis (assembly GCA_963682095.1). Classification (NCBI taxonomy): domain Eukaryota; kingdom Viridiplantae; phylum Streptophyta; class Magnoliopsida; order Rosales; family Rosaceae; genus Potentilla; species Potentilla sterilis. The sequence goes on from OY821761.1 coordinate 12,997,923, forward strand.
TTAACAATAGCATTAGGACCCAAACTAGAGAGTAAAGGACCAAAAGAATGCCAATGATCATGCCAGAAGAAAGTAGATTTTCTATCGCCAATAACATGTTTGATAAAAGGACGAACAAGCTCTTTAATCTTCAACACCTTCCGCCAATTCCAAGAGAAAATTTAGGGGGGGGGGGGGGGGGGTCTTGCACATTCCATAAGTTATTCTCTCTCAAAAAATTAACTTTGATCCAAGAAGACCAAAGACTAGAGTCATATGTGAGAAGAATCCAAATGTGCCTCACCATAAGAGCCTTGTTTCAAATGTGAAGACTTTTAATCCCCAACACTCCCTCACTTATAGGAGTACAAACAGCCTCCCATGCCATTTTAGAAGAGTAATGGCCTGTACAACTTCCAAACCATAGAACACACTTTAATTTCTGCCCAATTGAGTTACGAACCTTTTTGGCAAGAAAATATGAGTGGCCCAATATATCTACAACCTACAAAGAACATATTTAACAAGTTGTAGACGACCAACATGAGATGAGATTGCTCTCTCAACTTTGAATCCTTGAGTAACAGCCTATCCCATAGGCTTAAGATATTGTCCGCCTTGAGCATTCTCCTCTCTGGCCCTCACGGTTTTGTCTCTAGGAGCTCACGAGCAACTTCCCACTAGGTCACCCATCTTGGGAATGCTTTGGACTTAGCAAGCTTAACTTCGGAGTTCCCATCCCCTCCGAAGCCATTGTGCTCCCAAAACGCGTATCTATGTATTGAGCTAACTCTGCACATATAAGCACAGCATCCACTATTCTCCGGGTGATGTGGGATGCGTGACCTACCTACTAGCTTCCCTAGCCAGTTCAGGTCAGGTAATCACAATCCACCCCCCTTAGGGTCCGACGTCCGCGTTGACACACTTCCGGTCGGAGACAGGCTCTGATACCATTTATAACAGCCCAGCCCATACACTTGAGATATTGATTGTCCTCTTTGGGCACTCTCCTCTCTGGCCCTCACGGTTTTGTCTTTGGGAGTTCACTAGCAACTTTCCAGTAGGTCACCCATCTTGAGATTGCTATGAACTTGGCAAGCTTAACTTTAGAGTTCCCATCCCTTCCGAAGCCATTGAGCTCCCAAAACGCGTCTCTATGTATTGAGCTAATTCTACACATATAAGCACAACATCCACTCTTTCCGGGACGATGTGGGATGCGTGACCTACCTACTCGCTAGCTTCCCTAGCCACGTCAGGTCAGGTCATCACAAACCACACGCTCAACTAAAGGCGAGCAATCATTTATACAAAGTTTAGTGGTAATAAGAGGAATTTCGAGATACTTGAAAGGAGTGGTGCCCATAGGAAATCCAAAACAATTTCGAATTAGGGAAGCTTTAGCATAATGAACACCCGAGAGATACATATTGCTCTTATTTGTATTAGGAGCCAAACCAGAGAGATTGCTGAAAGAGTTTAAAGTCTCTTTTAACTCTCGAGCTGACAGAAAATCACCACCACAGAATAAGAACATGTTGTCAGCGAAAGCTAAATGAGAAAGCTTGATTGATTCACATCTCCAATGGTACCTAAAAACAGGAAAGGCTTAAATTTTTTGATGCAACAACTGAGATAAAACCTCCATAGCAATAACAAAGAGACAAGGAGATAGCGGATCCCCTTATCTCAAACCACGATTACTAGGGAAGAAACCAGCAAGCTCGCCATTGATGGCAACATAGAAACTTGGGTTTGTGATGCAACATCTTATCCAACTAACCAAGGTGACTGGGAAGTTGAATGCAATAAGAACATGAAGAATGAAATCCCCAATCAATTCAATCATAAGCCTTCATAATGTCCACTTTAATAGCACACCTAAACGAACCCGAGTTCTTATGATAGTTCTTAAGTACCTCCTGCACCAATAAAATGTTATCACCAATTCTCCTTCCAACGACAAAAGCTGACTTAGAATGTAAACAAGACTTCAACCAACTAGCCAACAATCTAGAAATAATCTTGTAAATGGTATTACAGCAAGAGAATCACTCATGGTGGTAGGGTTGCAGATTTTAGGAACCAAAGTAATAATAGTAGCATTTAACTCTCGAAGAAACCTGTGAGCAGAAAGAAACTCCTGAACAGCTTTAATAATAACACCACCAATAATGTGCCAAGTCTTCTTAAAAAAGAAAGGATTAAAACCATCAGGACCATGCACTTTATTAGAGGGCTGAGCAAAACAAACCTCTTTAATGTCATCATCAGAAAAAGCACAACCAAGCACGGCAAATTGCTCAACCCAACAACTTCTAATTTGATATCCTCATCAGTAATAACAGCAGACCCATCCCGACAACAAATGGAGTTGATTCGGTTCCTATGACATCTCTTATTGACCACTTTAAAGAAAAAAGAGGTACAACTGTCACCAGACGAAAGCCATTGAACCCTGGACTTTTGTCTGAAAAAACTTTCCTCATATAGAAAGGCACTAGAGTAAGTTTGTAACAAGTCACGCTCTAACTGCCTGAGAATAGGATTTGTATGATAAAACATACAAGTTCCGCTAGCAATCATCAAAAGCATCCTTAGCCATAGTAACATTAGCTGAAACATCATGAATTTTCACACGATTAAGCTTTTTGAGCTCAGTCTTGATAATTTTGAACTTCTTAGCAACTTAAAATTGATAGAACCCAACAATAACAATGTTCCAAACTTTTGTAACAACAGGCAAGAATTCTTCCCTTTCAGCAAAAAAATTGAAAAATTTGAAAGGGGACTTTCTACCCTGCACAAGAATTCCAATAGAAACAAGAGCAGGAGAATGATCAGAAATACCAGGAGGCAAAAAATTTACCAAGGAATTGGAGAATCTGGAAAGCCATGCATTATTTCCCATAACTCTATCCAGCTTCCTGTGAATCAGAGTACCATCATATTGATTGCTACACCAAGTAAGCTTACACCCAGAATAGTTTAGATCCTCAAGCTCAGTATCGTGGATGCAGGAGGAAAACTCATCCATAGCACTAGTATGGACCTCATTACCGCCATTTATTTTAGTAGTGAATCTAACAACATTGAAGTCTCCCAACACAAGCCAAGGAGTATGCCCGTGGCTACTAGAAGAAGACGATAAATTATTCCACATACGAGTACGATCATCATCATCATCATTAGCTCAATAAAAAAGAGACAAGAAAATCTTCATTGCTATCGAGAACAAGAACACTACAGTTGTAACAGCCCAACCCATACACTTAAGATATTGTCCGTTTTGGGCATGGCCCTCATGGTTTTGTCTCGGGGAGCTCCAGAGCAATACCAGGATGGGTGACCTACTGGGAAATTGCTTTGGAGCTCCCAGAGACAAAACCGTGAGGGCCATGCCTAAAGCGGACAATATCCTAAGTGTATGGGCTGGGCTGTTACAGCAGTGAACTACTTGGTCTATTTCATTAATCACTAACACTTCAATAAGAGAATGATTCCAACCCACCCGAATTCTCCCAAGGTGGTGGCTGAAATAGTTATGAGAGAAATGCCAATTACCAAACACAATACGAGCAATAGAGTCACAATTTGAAGCTTGAACTCTAGTTTCAACTAACCCAACAAGACATAACTTATGAGAAGAAATAAAGTTTTTCACACCCAACTTCTTAGGGATACCATTTAGACCCCTAACATTCCAGCAAGCAATATTAATCATGAGAGACAAGAGAGATTAGTACCCGGGAAGATGTTTTACCCTTACCACGGGCCTTACGCTTTACCTTCTTCTTCGGAGGGACCTTCTTGTCAGAAAACTGATCATCATTCTTCCCTTTGAATTTCGGAGGCCACTCTGAAATATTAGGCGGAGCATCTTTAACTAAATTTGCCAAAATAATATCATCCTCCAAGTCAAGAGAAGCAAAGGCATTGCTGGTGCCAACTCCACCAATAGAAGGGGTAGGAGTTAGTTGAGCCAAGGTAGAGGCAATACGCTTAGGCATATTGAAAATTCTTATATCAGCTTGATCATCAGAAGAATGTCCCGATAAGTCAAGAATGAATTTCAAAACAATGACTTAGTCACCTTGACCAACAGTCCCCACCATAGAATTATTACAAATACTCACAGTAGTCCCATTAACAATCGGCGCTGCATCGACACCATCATTACACTTGTTCTCGGGAGCAGAAGGCTTAACCTAGTTTGCAACAGGTTGAGAACTAGGAATTTTCTCAACCAAAGATCGAGATTTAGGACATGAGGCCTCTGCATGCCCGAAGACTTTACAGTTTAAGCACATCTTTAGGCTCTCCCTCATCACAACCAAGATTAAGAGCAAGATTAAAAGAATCAACTAACTCTTCGGAAGCATTTACCTCAACACATATCCGAGCATACGAAATTCTTTTCTTTCTTGCTCTTAGTAAGAGAATCAACATAAAGAGGCTTATCAATGGCACTAGCAACATGACTGAAACCATCAGCGTTCCAAAATTTCAAAGGAATATTGAAAAATTTTAGGAGTGACGATCCTTGCATAAAACCATCAGAGGACGCCATTTCTTCAAAATCACAGGCCTCGCAGAAATATGCCACGGACCAGATTCTAAAACCTCCAAACAAGATCCCTCATTGGAGAATTTGAAGAAATAAAACCCTTCATCATTAGCAAGAACCTCAATAAGCCCAAATTTGGACCATAATCTAGAACCCACAACCTTGGGTTTAACCTTGGATGTGCATTGATTGCTTTAGTAACTAGGCTGCTAACAGCATGAGGCTTTCCTTTGTGTAGAATATTTTAGGATATCTACTTTTCTTGTATATATAGGTAGATTATTCTATGTAATCTTAAGATATATTTTTCTTGTAGGTACACTACCAGAAAAAAGGCTTTTCCCGACGAAATAAAAAAAAACGGCCGACGAAATAAAATTTTCGTCGCTAAAAAAAAAATTCGTCGGCTATTCCCCTAGAATGGCCGACGAATTTTTTTTTCGTTGGTAAAAAAAAAATCGTCGGCTATATTCATATTTTAGTCGACGATTTGAATTTTCGTCGGCCTTTCTCTGAAACTTTAGCCGACGAAAATTTTTGGAAGTATGGCCGACGAGTACTAGGTTTGATTTCGTCGGCTATGATTAAAAAAAAAAAAAAAAAAAGAACAGCTTCCATTTTCTATCACTATCGACAAACCATTGCTTCGTCCTTCAAATGCAAATGTGTCGTGAAATAAGATATGACCGAAATAATGAAATACGTCTACGGTTGAAAAATGACAAGATTCCGACAAAATCTGTGTGCCGAATGTTGCGGTTAACTGTTTTTTACTTCCGTTTTTCTATGGGTAGCCTGACGGTCGGTAAATATTTTGAGGAAAATTTTTATACGATTAGTTGCGTCTCATCGATTTGAAACTATTATCTGTTGAAGGTCAGGCCAAAAAACGTCATTTAGACAGGCCAATTACCATTTCTAAGCGTTTAAAGGGTTGACTCACCCGGTTGACCGTCCCGATCGAGCCTTTAACGTTGTCAGATGTAGTTGGATTTTTTTTCATACATGTATTTAATCTTAACGGTGATATCTGACGGTTGGAATAGATTTTCCAAACTTTTAGATTCAAAATCGGAACATATGCACTAATGTTCCTTAACTTGTTTACTAAGTGTTTAAATGAATATATAGTTTCAAATAGTTACTATACGTACACTCTTCAAATGCAAATATGTCGTCAAATAAGATATGACCGAAATAATGAAATACGTCTACGGTTGAAAAATGACAAGATTCTGATAAAATCCGTGTGCTGAAATAATGAAATAAGTCAAAACCCGGTTTACTGCAGATTTGGCGTCCGGCGTCCGGCGTCCGAATGACGATTGTGATACCATTCCGGAAAGGGAACGACGCCAGGAATCAAACTCGTAGCTTTGCTACGATGTGTGGGCTTTTTCGGGCTTTCGAGTTTGTTTAGGGCCTCAAAACGGCAGTTTAATATGTTTTCAAAGTATAGCCGACGAAACATTGTTATTCGTCGGCTATTCTCTAAGTTTAGCCGACGAAAAGTATATGTCGTCGGCTAAACTCCTTCGATCCGCTTATTGTCCACCGTTGGATGGCTCAGATCCAAAGGCTGCTGATTTTCCAAAGCATAGCCGACGAAATATTTGAATTCGTCGGCTAAACTCTTGCGATCCGCGCCTTTTTATTGTCCGCCGTTGGATGGCTCAGATCCAACGGCTGTTGATTTTCCAAAGTATAGCCGACGAAATATATTAATTTCGACGGCTATTCTCCTTCTAAATCTTTTAAATCGCTTCCTCCCGCCTTTTTTCTCTCCTCCTTCCCCCCCCCCCCCCCCCCCCTCATCCTCCTCCGGCCTCCTCCTCCTCCTCCGGCCTCCGGCCTCCTCCTTCCCCTCCTCCTCCGGCCTCCGGCCTCCTCCTTCTCCTCCTCCTCCTCCTTCCCCTCCTCCGGCCTCCTCCTCCTCCTCCTCCTTCCCCTCCTCTTCCTCCTCCTCCGGCCTCCTCCTTCTCCTCCTCCTTCCCCTCCTCCTCCTCCTTCCCCTCCTCCTCCAGCCTCCTCCTCCTCCTCCTTCTCCTCCTCCGATCCGGTATTTTTTTTGCCCAAAATGCAGTTATAGCAGACGAAATTGACATTATTTCGTCGGCTATAACTTTAAAATATTAATATATTCCGATGAAATAGCCGACGAAATAGCCCAAATCGTCGGCTATACTTCAGAACAAATAGCCGACGAAACCAAATTTCGTTGGCTATAATTTTAAAATATTAATATATTTGACCAAGCTTTGGTCGACGAAATCATTTTCGTCGGCCATAATTCGTCGGCCAAGGTTGGAATGGCCGACGAATTGGTTTTTTTCGTCGGCCATTGGTATTACCGACGGGGTTTTACCGACGAATTATAGCCGACGAAATTTTCGTCGGTAGAAGGAATAGCCGACGAAAATTTGGAATAGCCGACGAAAAAAATTTCGTCGGCTATTCTGTCAAAGCTGGTAGTGGTATAGGTTTGTATCAATATATATACCTCTTATGGAGAAGAATAAAATCATCAAAGCATTAAACCAAAAATCATATTCTTATTTTTTAGTTGGTATCAAAGCCAACCCAAAAGCAAAACCGCAAACCCTACACTAATTTCCGCTGCAAAGATAAAACTCAAATCCCACGCAAACATAGCACAAACCAAAAAGTCGTCGTCACGGCAACAGTTGCACAACAAAGATTTGTACGCACATCAAACCAGCAACATAATTTGTCCACAAGTTGTTGACCCCACCACATACAAACCATCAACTATTGATTATGTCTTGCGTATCACACATAGAAGCCGACTCAGCAGCTCATGCCGAGTCGTGCCCAAGCCGGAAAGATTGCTTTCTGTGACAAAGCAGGTCTTGTCGTCTTCACATACCAGCAGACCCCACAACACAAAACAAGCCCACGTGCTTATTGTCACAGGTAGCAAACAAAACATCATCTCATCAAATTTTACAGCACACAAAAATTTCTCATAGAAACAAAATCAATATGTACCGTCCCATAGCATGAGGCACTTATCCCGACAAACCCAACTCATATGCAAGCACAAATTGTCTATTCTGTGGATATTTCAGTCATAGTAAACAACGGCGTTTTAAAGTAATTAGATACCCGGATTAGTGAGATTTCACCAAGCGACCTCGTAAAAATCAAGCAGCAGTTGTCATGACTACTATAGAGGACGAGCATTCATCTTATGCTTCCACTAATGTAGTACAATCAAGTGTGAATGGTCAGACTATTTTGAATAACACTTGGATCATTGATACATGGGGATCATACCACATGATAAATGACTCTAGTCTCTTGACCAGAGTTAAACTTGCTTCTCAAAATGTTGTGTGTACTGCTGATGGTACCCCAACTCCAGTTATTGGAGAACCTTCTGTCGTCTTATCTGATACATTAACTCTTGAATCTGTCTTAGTTGTTCTATCACTAGCCTATAATCTCATATCCGTTGGTCAGATCATTCTACCCCTTGTATGTATTGTTACTTTCTATCCATCATTCTGTGTGTTTCAAGACAAATTGACCCGACAAATTCTTGGTTATAGTGTATGAAGGGGAAAATTATATTATCTGGATCTAACAGAGACTGGAAAAAAACATAAACATCTTTTGGGGCAAGCCAATCAGGTTCATGGAGTCGTAGATGGTTGAGAAGCTGTGTGGCTTTGGCATCGTCGCCTAAGCCACCTCAACTTCTATTATCTGAAGAAGCTGCAACCTCAATTATTTTCTAGTATCAATGCCTCAGATTTCTATTATGACACTTGTGAACTGGCCAATAGTCACCGTGTTTCATATTCATCAAGTCTTCACAAAAGTCTGATTCTTTTTATAAAGATCCACTCCGATGTATGGGGCCCTACAAAAATCCCTTCACTATGTGGCGCTCATTATTTCGTCACTTTTATTGATGACTGCACCCGAATGACTTGGGTATCGCTCTTGAAGAACAAAAGTGATGTTTGTTCCAAGTTCAAAGAGTTTCACTACATGGTATCAACACAATATCAACAAACCATTCGTGTTTTCCAATCTGATAATGGTGAAGAATATATTAATGGCCTTATGCAAGAGTTCACACAATCTCATAGAATTCGACATCAAACTTCAAATTCATATACTCATCAGCAAAATGGATTGGCAGAATGGAAGAATCGGCAATTACTTGAAGTTGTTCGTGTCTCGTTATTTGGCATGAATGTGCCTCGTGAATATTGGAGAGAAGCTGTGAAGTCTGCTGCATATCTCATCAATCGTACTCCTTCTCGGGTGATTGAGTTTCAAAACCCCTAGAAACAACTTCACACACTTCTTTCAGTTTCATCAATGCCTAACTTAGAGCTGCACGTATTTAGCTGCATAGTGTATGTTCATATTCTCAAACCTCAACTAAGTAAACTCGATCATCGTGCAAGAAAGTGTATTTTTGTGGGTTACACAGAGTTTCAGAAGGGTTATAGATGTTATAAACCCCACACTGACACAATATATACATCGCTTGACGTTTCTTTTCGGGAATCTGAGCCTTATTTTTCAAGCGAAGTTTCAACGTCTTCCCTTCAGGGGGAGAAAACTTATAAAGGGAATTCCAGACATGTATTTGAATTAAAATTGTTTGAGGACATCGAAGTACTAGAAAAAAGATTCAGTGCTGACACAAAAGCTACAACATCACTTTAGCAGTAGACAACATGTGAGGATGGGACCACAACAAACCAAAAAGAAGGAGTCTCTCCTGCTGCGCCTCCACGTGTCGCCCCAGCCTGCCCTTCTTCTCCTGCCGAGCCATGTGTAGCTCTTGTAGCATTTGCGAGTCTGCTGAGCTGCCACGTGTAGCCCCTGCTCTCCCTCCAGCCAAGCCGAGCTGCGTACCGCATCTTCCATCCGAGCCGGCATTTTATACTGCATCAACACGTGCTGAACATCCTGCTGACGTGTCCAATACACCACAGACACATGCTGAGCCCGGTCCCCTTACTGACTTGTCTCATGTGCCACATACTACTTTTCTAACACATGCATCAGACCACAGAACACCTTCCGAACCAAGTACAGTTTCGAGTCCCCCGTCTACATCATCAATTGAAGAATCTGCTGTGAATGTTCCTTATCAGGCTCAATTATTTTCCAATGAACCTAGAAAATCACATAGAATTACTAAAGGTATTCCTCCAAAACATTATGAGCCAGACATCAAAGACAAAGTAAAATACCCTATAGCCAATGATATGTCTAATCATAGGTTGTCTGGGTCACATACACTTGTTATCAATTAATTATCTTCTATATCTATTCCGAGTAGTATACAAAATGCATTGGCAGATCCCAAGTGAAAACAAACTATGAATGAAGAACTTGAAGCCTTGCAGAAAAACTCAACTTGGGATATTGTTACTATACTATCTGGAAAGAAGATTGTTGGCTATCGTTGGATGTTTACACTAAAACTCAAAGCAGATGGGAGTATTGACAGATATAAAACCAGATTAGTTGCCAAAGGATACACCCAGCGCTATAGAATTGATTATAAAGAGACATTTGCACCTGTAGTGAAGATCAACACTGTCCGAATATTGATTTCACTAATAGCAACTAGAGATTGGCCTCTTCGCCAATTTGATGTGAAGAACGCGTTCCTCAATGGAAACTTAGAAGAAGATGTTTACATGGACCTACCAACAGGAGTCAAGAATAATCATTATGATGCTGCTAAGGTTTGCAGATTGAAAAAGTCTCTATATGGTCTAAAACAATCTCCTAGAGCATAGTTTGGAAGATTTTCTAAATCAATGAAGGTGTTTGGTTACAGACAGAGCAACTGAGATCACACTTTATTCATTAAGCATAGTCATGGTAAGATTACTGCTCTAATAGTATATGTTGACGATATGATCGTCACAGGAGATGACCTGAAAGAGATGGAGGCCCTACAAAAAAAATCTTTCGAAGGAGTTTGAGATGACAGACGTTGGGCAGTTGAAATACTTTCTTGGTATTGAAGTTGCAAGATTTAAGAAAATAATTTCTTTATCCCAACATAAGTATGTACTCGACTTGTTAGCTGAGACATGGATGCTTAATTGCAAACTAGTTGGGACACCGACTAAGATGAATCAAAACCTTGCCATCTATCCAAATCAGGTTCCAACAGATAAAAGAAGGTATCAATGTCTAGTAGGGAGACTCATTTATCTATCTCATACCAAACCTGATATTGCATATGTTGTGAGTGTGGTTAGCCAGTTTATGCATTGTCCCAGTGAAGAGCATATGGATGCAGTATATCATATTCTGAAGTATCTCAAGAAGACACTTGGAAAAGGTTTGTTGTTTGAAAAGAAGAATAAATCAGAAGTCGTGGGATACACAGATGCTGATTGGGCAGGTGATAAGACTAATAGAATATCTACATGCATTTGGATACTTCACTTTTGTTGGAGGAAATCTAGTGACTTGGCGTAGTAAGAAACAAAAAGTTGTTGCTAGATCAAGTACAGAAGCAAAGTTTCGAGGTATGACACATGACGTATGTGAAATATTATGGATCTGAAACGTGTTAAAAAGTTTAGGTATTAAACTTGAGAAGCCTATAGATTTACATTGTGATAACACATGAGTAATTAAAATTACTCATAATCCGGTTCAGCATGATCGAACTAAGCATGTTGAGGTGGATCGATTCTTTATCAAGGAGAACATAGACATGAAAGTCATTTTATTCCCTTTTGTATATACAGAAGACCAGTTGGCGGATGTTCTTACCAAATGAGTATCAAGAAAAGCATTCGACGATTCAATTGACAAGTTGGGCATGATTGACATCTATGCACCAACTTGAGAGGGAGTGTAGATATTCTAGGATATCTACTTTCCTTGTATATATAAGTAGATTATTCTATGTAATCTTAAGATATATTTTCCTTGTAGATATAAGTTTGTATCAATATATATACCTTCTATGGAAAAGAATAAAATCATCAAAGCATTAAACCCAAAATCTTATTCTTATTTTCTAGTCTTTGTTCATCTCACTTGTAATTGTTTCATATGTTTCCCCAGGATCGGGGTTGCTATAGGTTCTTTACATTTGCCATATCCACAATATATTGAAAGTAAATTTATTGTAATGCACCCTTTTGTCAATTGAAATTCAGGTTTTTGACTTTGCTGTCGATTAAAATAAGAATAATTGTCTTGTTTTCTATCAGCTGGAGGAGTCACTACTCTATCAGTCATGTGCTGATCTTCCTGCTTATCTTTCATCCATGAAAATGCTCGAAGAAGCTTTGGGGTTTCTTGCTGACAACTGTGGGCTGGCCATTCAGTGGCTTGAGGACGTTGTTGAGAATTTGGAAGACAATGTTTTTTACAGTGATCAAAGCCTCTTGAACGTGAAGAAATCTCTGAGGGTCCTGCAAGAGTAGCATGAAATCAAGGGGCGTGCTCGTCTTGATGGAGGGCCTCTCAGTGCTGCATTCAAGAAACTTGAGACTGAATTTAGAAGTCTACTGATGAAGAACAGTGTTACAACAACAACCTGTGCTACATTATTACCATTGACTATGCCTGTAATCCGAAAGCTTCAAGCCATAGCTGAGAGATTGGATGATGATATACGGCTTGAAAATTGCATAGCCTTGTACATTGAAGTTCGGAGTTTAAATGCACAAAGAAGCTTGCAGGCTCTTGATCTGGACTACCTTGAGATACAAGTCACCGAATTTGACGACATCCAGATCATTGAGTCTCACATTGATCAATGGTGCAATCATTTGAAGTTGGTTGTGAAGGACATAATTGAGCTGGAGTATAAACTCTGTTACGATGTCTTTGTGAATAAAAAATCAGATGCTTGGAAGCACTGTGTTGCAAGACTAGCTGAGGAGTTTCGACTAATTTCTTTCCTTCAGTTTGGAAGCAATGCCACCAAGATGAAGAAAGACCCTCTCAAGCTCTTGACGCTATTAGATATATTTGCACTTGTGGAAAGTCTAAGATCAAATTTTAACCGGCTTTTTGGTGGAGAGGCCTGCACTGACATTCGGACCCTGACAAGGGAACTAGTGAAGGCAGTAGTAAATGGTGCTTACGAGATTTTCCAGGAACTTCCTTGTCAAGTAGAGATGCAGCGGCGATTTTCTCCTCCCTCAGATGGTGGCATTCCCGGGTTAGTAAGCTTTATATCTAAATACTGTGACCAACTACTGGGGGATGACTATAGGCCACTCTTGGACCAGGTGTTGAAGATCCATCAGAGCTGGAACCAAGATGTGTATGGAGATGGTTTCCTTACCAACCACATTATTATTATAATGAAGGAAGTTGGGGTGAATCTAGATGCATGGTCCAAGACATATGAAGATATCTGCCTCTCCTACCTTTTCATGATGAACAACCATTGCCATTTCTGTTAACTAAAAGGCACAAAGCTTGGTGATATAATGGGAGATTCTTGGTTAGGAGTTTGTTAAAGTCACTGATTCTCTGCCACAAACTTCTCCCCATATTAAGGTGCAGCAATCTTCTCCATTAAACCATTGATAGTCCTAGCTGTTATGCCTGGAGTTTAGGTTCAGTTACTAGCTAGGATTGTGCAGTTTTGATATAGTTGTAAATGCCTTCAATACTTTCTGTAACTATCATCATGTAACCTGCTATATATTGTAAAGAGTGCAATTGCACAAATCAATGAAAATCAATTTCTTCATGGTATCATACGCTTAGGTCTAGGATCTACCTGTGTCTTCTTCTCCCTTCTAAGAGTGTCCCTCCTCTTCCTTCCCACCCTCATGGCAACTACAGCCCCACCTGCTCCTCACCAAAACACCTCCCAGTTCATCAAATTGAACACAACCAATTACCTTCTCTGGCTCCGCCAACTCAAACCATACTTTCGTGGTGCTAAGCTTTGGGGCTACATTGATGGTTCTATCCCCATCCCTCCTACAACCATCACCACACCAGCTCGTGATGGCGCCCCTGCAACTACTGCAGACAATCCCAAATATGATGAATGGCTCACTACCGATCAACAAATCGTGAGCATCCTCAACACCTCTCTGACCGAGAAAGTCGCACGACTCACCACTGGATTTGATACCTCCAAAGGTATATGGGATTGTCTTGCCCATCATTTTGCTCAACAATCTGTTGCTAGCTCCACCAGCCTCCGTCTCCAGCTTTTTGATCTTCAAAAGGGGTCACAGTTTGTTGATGATTACCTCGAGCATGCAAAGTCCTTGGCTGATTCCCTTGATGCCATTAATGAACCTGTCTCGGAAAAAGATCTTGTTGTTGCTACTCTCACAGGTCTTGGTGAAGATTATCTCATGTTGAGGACGGCGATTGCTCAATCTGACCGTCTCCCAAGTTTTTCTGAGCTCCGCAGCCGCATTCTTTCCTTCGACGGCCAGCAGAATCGCCGTTCTCCAGCCCCGGCGACCGCTCTCTTCCAATCTGCTCAGCCGGCAGCCCAGTCCTCTGTGACGGTTGCGCAGCCCCGTGGCTCTGGCAATGATGCTCAATCCAGCCGTGATGCCACCGGCAACCGCCGCGGTGGCCGCCGTGATTCGCGTGGTCGTGGTCGTGGTGGCAGCAGTTATCCAAATCCTCCGGGACAGTTTTATCCCAATCCTGCTCACCCGTGGACCACTCGTCCTCCTTGGTCAAATGGTCTTCTTGGGCCAGGTCCCAGCCCCCAAGGTTCCCAATGGTGTTTTAATTGTAATACTTATCAGCATGGCCCTCATCACTGCCCCCATCGCTTTTCTGGCCCCTCTTCTACTCCTCCATTCGCTGGTTCCCATACACTTGGTGATCAGAGTTGGTACCCAGATACGGGTGCTACCCATCACGTGACTGCAATGCCTATCCATAATCCACAGACTTATGGCGGACCTCACAATGTCTACATGGGAAACGGCGATTCTATGCCAGTTTCTCACTATGGTAACCTTCCTATTTTATTAGGAAATGCTAAATTCTCTCTAGAGCGAGTATTGCGTATCCCTTCCATTCGTAAAAATTTATTGTCAGTTGCTCAATTCACTAAAGACAATCTTGTTTATTTCTTATTCGCACCAAATTTTTATCAAATCCGTTGTTTGCTCACTGGTGCTCTCTTGTTTCAGGGCCCTTGTAAAGATGGTCTGTATCCATTGTCTCCGTCATCCCTTTCATCATCTCCTCAAGCTCTTGCCACAGTCCACTCATCCTTGTGGCACCATCGTCTTGGCCACCCCTCCCCTGCTGTCCTATCTTCCTTAAAGTCTACTCTTGGTCCTTCGTCGTCTCTTACTAGTTTTTGTCATGATTGTGCTGTTAGTAAATCTCATAAGTTGCCATTTTCTTCCAATAAAAATTCTGCTACTAGTCTGTTTCAAATAATTCATAGTGATGTGTGGATGTCTTCTACCTTATCCGTGACTGGATTCAAGTATTATGTTCTCTTTACTGATGAGTACTCTCGTTTCACTTGGCTTTATCCCATGTGCCGTAAAAATGAAGTTTTCACTCACTTTCAATCTCTTGTTGCTCTCATTCGTAATCTCTTTAATGGCTCTATCAAATATCTTCAAAGTGACAATGGCACAGAATATGTCAATCATACTTTCTCTCATTTTTGCAAAACTTTGGGCATTCAACAAAGATTCTCTTGCCCACACACTCCTGAACAAAATGGGTTAGCAGAAAGAAAGCACAGGCACATTGCCACCATGGCCCGTACCCTCCTTCAAACTGCTGGGGCTCCACATAATTTATGGGTTGAGGCCGTTCTTACTTCTGTCCATCTCATCAACATTCTTCCTACTCCAGTCCTCAATTGGGTCACTCCATATCAACTTCTCTATGGCACTCCACCGTCTTACTCCTCCCTTCGTGTCTTCGGTTGCTCTTGTTATCCTCATTTAAGTCCCTTTGTCTCTAATAAGCTCTCAAATCGAAGTGTCGAGTGTGTCTTTTTAGGGTATAGCCCCACTCACAAGGGTTATAAGTGTCTCAATCGTCAAACAGGTCGAGTCTATGTGTCGCGTCATGTTTTATTTAACGAAACCAATTTTCCTTATAAAGTTTTGCAGGTCCCATCTACCGGTACAATTGATTTGGTATCCCTATCAAATCCCAATCCTCCGCAGGCCCAACTACCGAGCCCATCGTCATCTCCATCTGACGTCCTTCATTCTGAGCCCAACAGCTCTCATCCCTCTCACCAATCCATCTCTCCCAACCACGTGACTTCCTCGGCACCATCTCCTTCTCAGACCGTCGACCTTCCTATTGTTCTTCATTCAAATCCGTCCTCCCCATCTCCTCCGCCAAGACCTCCGCCAATTGTCTACTCCCGCCGTCGTCCTTCGGCCGCTCCAGTTCCCCACCCTTCATCATCTCTACCTCCATCAAACGGTACTGCTCCAGTTCCCGACAACCCAAAACCCACCGGCCCTTCACTTTCCGACGAGCCTGCCGAACCAGTTCTCCATGACCCGGCGCCCGATCCCTCATCCACAACCTCAGTGCCTATTGTCGCTCCTCCACCGCACCAAGGCGTCACCACTCGTCTCAGTCATGGAATTGTCAAGCCGAAACAACGCACTGATGGTACCATTCGTTATCCGGTCTCTCACGCTTTACTTTCTGTGGTTGATAGTGTTGAACCCACCTGTTATTCTCAAGCTTCCCAGAAATCCGAATGGCGACAAGCAATGACAGAGGAAATCAACGCATTACTCAAGAACAATACCTGGACTCTGGTACCTCCTCCATCCTCTCAAAACACAGTTGGTTGTAAATGGGTTTTTCGTATCAAACGGAAATCTGATGGCTCTATCGAAAGGTACAAGGCTCGTCTAGTTGCTAAGGGTTACCACCAACAGCAAGGTATTGATTTTGATGAGACGTTTAGCCCTGTTGTCAAGCCTACTACTATTAGAACTGTTCTTACACTTGCTGTCTCTAGACATTGGCCTCTCGGGCAGTTAGATGTTAAGAATGCCTTCCTTCATGGCATTCTTAATGAGGATGTGTATATGGTTCAACTACCTGGATTTGTGGATTCATCGAGACCCTCTCATGTCTGCAAACTCAACAAGGCACTTTATGGTTTAAAACAGGCACCCCGTGCCTGGTTTCAGCGTATGAGTTCATTCCTATTATCTACTGATTTTGTTCAAAGTATTGCTGATCTTATTGCTGATCTGTCTCTGTTCATTTATTGCCATGGTTCTCACACCATTTATTTCTTGCTCTATGTTGATGATATTGTTGTGACGGGAAGCGATGAGCGTCTACTTCAGAGTTTCATCAATTGTCTGGGCCGTGGTTTTGACATAAAGGACTTAGGTCCTCTGCATTATTTTCTGGGATTGCAGGTTACTCCTCTTCCTAATGGGTTGCATATTAATCAGCTCAAATATGCTCATGATCTCTTGACCAAGCATGATCTTCTATTTAGTCAGCCTGTGTCTACCCCTATGTCGACCAAGCCTGATCTCAATGCCACTGATGGACCTTTGCTTGAGAACCCTACTGGTTTCTGTGAGATTGTTGGAGCTTTGCAATACCTCAATATTACTCGTCCTGATATCACTTTTGCTGTCAACATGGTGTCTCAGTTTATGAGTCAGCCCCGTGCCCCGCATTTGGTTGCTGCCAAGAGAATCCTACGCTACATTAAAGGCACTCTTGGTCATGGCTTATTGATTACCCCCCAATGTCAACCAGTTCAACTCTCAGCTTATTCAGATGCCGATTGGGCTGGTTGTCCGACTACACGACGCTCTACTTCTGGCTATCTTGTGTATCTTGGCTCCAATCTCATCTCTTGGTGTTCTAAGAAGCAGCCTACTATAGCCCGATCTAGTGCCGAATCTGAGTACCGTTCTTTGGCTCATGCCAGTGCGGAAACAACCTGGTTAGGCTATCTATTATATGAACTTGGTGCTCGTATTCAATTTCCTGTTTTGTTGCATTGTGATAATATGAGCACCACTTACATGGCCTCCAATCCCATTTTTCATGCACGCACCAAGCACATTGAGCTTGATTATCCCTATGTTCGTGAGAAGGTAGCCCGTGGCAGTCATAGAGTCTGTTACATTCCTACCAAGGACCAGCCAGCTGATTTGCTTACCAAGTCGTTGCATAAACACCGTCATTAGCTCCTCTCTACCAAACTTGTGCATCCAGACATGCCTAGTTTGCGGGGGGATGTTAAAGTCACTGATTCTCTGCCACAAACTTCTCCCCATATTAAGGTGCAGCAATCTTCTCCATTAAACCATTGATAGTCCTAGCTGTTATGCCTGGAGTTTAGGTTCAGTTACTAGCTAGGATTGTGCAGTTTTGATATAGTTGTAAATGCCTTCAATACTTTCTGTAACTATCATCATGTAACCTGCTATATATTGTAAAGAGTGCAATTGCACAAATCAATGAAAATCAATTTCTTCAGAGCTCATGAGCAATACAAGGACAACTGTGCAGCTCTCTACTTGAGAGAATGCTGGGGAAAGCTTCTGCCTCTTATAACTCAAAAGGATTTAGTTTCATTTCAGGAGTCTGAGAAGAAGAATCTGAAGGAATTCAACGAGGGTTTTGATGAAAGGTACAAGAAGCAATCGAATTGGGTCATATGTGACGAAAAGTTGAGGCGAAAAGTATGGGAGATCTTGGTGCAGGCAGTTGTACCAGCTTATAGGAGCTACATGCAGAAGTATGGCGTTTTGGTTGAACGAGATGCAAGTGCTAGTAAATATGTGAAGCACACAGCACAAAGCTTAGAGAATATGATTAGTTCTATGTTTCAGCCTAAACTGGTTAAGAAGTATTCCAGCACCAAACATATACGCTTTGGTAAGCTCAAAAGCCTGGTGCAAAATCAATTTCGTGTTACCCTTACAGCTATGTGATCACCTCCAAAAGGTATCTGGAAGAAATCGTCGAACTATAGTATTCATTATTGGATTCTTAAGCTACAGATGAATCATTTAGAAGTAAAACATACAACAGCTAGTGTGACTTGTAGTTGTATATATGCTACTGTTTTTCTGTTCGATAAAGTGGAAAAAAAAAGAAGCCTAGTGAAGAACAATGTATTGCTAACTAGTAAGAACGGTAATATTCATTCTCTTCCTCTTCCTCAACCATGGCTCTTAAAGAGTGATTTAGATTTTGACAGTCGGGAGAAGGATTTGTCCATGGAGTTTTGCATTTTGATTTTGTCAGTTGGTACCATTTTGTGATCAAATTAAAATTTCATCCAAAAATTGTGAAACTTACATTTAATAGTATCTAGTGAGCCTAAAACATAGTGAAAGAGTCCATTACAAATTTGGAATTCGACTATTCTGCTCATCTATTATAATTTTGACTGAGCCACTTTGGCGTAACCATACACCAGAAGGTAGGATAAGTTAAGAGAAAGTTCGGCAATGTTTTCTTTTTCCGGACCTTCACCTACATAATCTTGTTGGAAAATGCAGAGATAGCTGTCAAATCCTCAGGTATCAGGAAATCTCCATTAGTTTCATGAGAAATTTTGTTGAGGCATTTGTCAATTTTGTATCAGGTTTTGGTTACCATATTTTACCAATTTTAGTATTTTGAGCTTGTACAAGAGAAGGCATGCTAAGATCAGTAGTGATTCCACCCAAAAAAACAAAAGCAGCAAACAGCCGTCAAATGTTTTGCAGCGCTTCTAGATCAACCTAATATCCTTCTAACTTGGCGACATTTTGTACGTGTTCTAGTATAGTTAATATCTACTTTAATCATACCTACGCAATCTTGAATATCATGTGCTTGTAGATGCTTCATGCAGCTCTAGTGATGAAGATTCCCTGTCTTTTGTCTGAACTAGAAATCGTGGGCAGAAGAGGAAACTCCAACACTAGCTGAGCATGAATGTTCTTATGCGATAGTACCAGGTTCTCTTCACTGCAGAGTAGACCTCATAAAATGTGGTTTGCTGGGGAAAGCAATTTTTTTGCTGTGTGGAGTATTAAGGGAAGTCGTCCCAACAAGCTGGGTTGGTGCTGATGCCTCCGCAGCTGCTCCTTTCATCCTCATAACCTAGGCAAAAAGTATACAAGCAGAAATAAGACTACAGACCTTATTCAAATTCTAGCCTCAGCATATTTGCTTCACAAACCACTGAAACTTCATGGACGATAACAAAAGGTAGAGAACTAAAGATTAGAGGCCATATGCAAGATATATGAAATTCTATTTTCTTGCACAAATGAAAGTTCCACCGATTCAATTATGCACCTGCTGGACTAAAAATCTTCAATCCTCTACAAAATATTAACGTCTATGAAATCAGTAATACTTCTTGGGGGGTAATTTTTCGTTTATAAAATAATAAATCCTCATGTTGAACAGGACACATGGTCACTGTCCAGTATAGAGTTTACAATGAGAATCACCCCGAAGACAAATTTAAGTGTAATAAACAATGAAAAATTAATAAGAAATAGAAAACCTTTGACCTACGGCCCTGAAGCACTCAAGATTATCCAGTGTATATTCTTTGCTCTGGCTAATATACATGATAGAAGATATGACTAAAAGGTTTGCCACTCTCAAGCATTTCATTCCATAAGACCTCCTGTAGTCCTTTCATTTACTATATAACTTTTGTTTTGGTTCTCACGTTTTATCTTGCAGTGCCATACCATTAACTTAATTATCCTTTGAAAAGGGAAGTCCTTACCTTCAAGTTCCTACATAAAAATGTCGCCCCACTCAATGCCACTGCTTTGTCAACAGACTCCTTGCTAGCGAAAGTAACATAAGCAGACCTAGCCAGACAAGAAAGATAATAAGCAGGCTAATAGCAGAATTTTCTTGGATCTACCCCAGATCCAAGATAGAAGATATAAACGGAATTTGATCAATTTATACTCGTCAGTAAGCGGGAACCAATAGAATACATGACTAATTAAACATTACCCTTTTGGCTTAGAAGTCAATGTGTCTGTCAGGATCATCACATTAGCAACCACTCCACACTTGGCAAAGTACAGTGACAAAGCTTCTCTAGTTGCTGCAAAATGTACCTGCTTTTTTATAATATATCAGAACAATGCTTATGAAACGTGTAGAGCGAAAAAGCAGCACTAAAAGAACTTCAATATATTAGTCATATAATAAAGGCTCATAAACCATTACGTATTTCATTCATACAAATGCTTTCTACAATGCATGTTTCTAGTTTAGGTTTCACCCTGATTTCTAGGTTAATTATGAAGAAGCGGGCAAGAAAGCTGACAGCTCAGGTAATAGAGAAACAAAATACTTAGAGAGAAAAAGGAGGATGCAATTTCCTCTGGAGTTGGTAGTTATGTCACTTATGTCTTATT
>OY821761.1:13019059-13201559 GCA_963682095.1 Potentilla sterilis
AGTGTGGTGGGCACAACGCTGAACTTGGAGGGGAAGACGAAAGACGGTCCTAAGGCTCGCACTGATCTGCAAAACATGAATATCAGAAAACCACTATGGTTGAAACAAGGGAAGAGAAAAATGCCTCAAGCTCCTTACACCGTCAAGCCTGAGCATAAATCAGAAATTTTGCATTGGATAAGTGAGGCCAAGTATCCTTCAGGCTTTGCTGGAAATATAGCCAAGTGTGTCAACAGACAATGCAACAATCTGTACGGGTTGAAAAGTCATGACAATCATATCCTGCTACAACGTCTCTTCCCTGTTTTCATTCGACCGTTCCTTCCCCGTCACGTTGTGCAGCCGTTAGTAGCGTTGGCAAGATTTTTTCCAGAAGGTATGCACACGGGAAGTGAGAAAATCTGACCTCCGGGAAATGCAACAAGACATCGTTCATATCATGTGTAAATTTGAGATGATATTTCCTCCAAATTTTTTCGACATCATGCCTCACCTCATGATCCATCTTCCTCGGCAGTTGTTGCTTACCGGTCCTGTGCACTTCACTTGGATGTATCCGATGGAAAGGTACGTATTTTACACCTTATGTTAATTTCCTCATCAATATATGTGATATAGTGTTAATGTATTATCATAACACTTTAAAAACTTGATTTATAGGCAACTTGGACAATACGGTGGTTTTGTCCAAAACAGATCCGCACCTGAAGGATGTATAGCTGAAGCATATATTGCGCACGAGTGCGTTACCTACATGAAGCTGTATTTCGGAGCGTTACAGGAAAGCATACCGGAAGATGTACCTTCACAGTTCAATCTTTCCATACTCTCTGACGATGTTGTACTCGGTGGAAACATGCCAGTTTCCTATAAGTTGAAAGATTATGAGGTAGCCATTGCACATTGGTGGGTACTAATCAACTGTCCAGAAGTTCAGTTTTGGAAGGACAAACATCTACGCTGTGAAGGAGTAGCAGGTGATCGCGATTACCACAACCAGACATTCGCAGAGTATTTCGGCCGCTGGGTACGTACCTTTAACACTATTTTATACGTGTTCATATATTATTGTGTATATTTATTCATATTTATAGTTGATTCTGATGGTTGCAGATGGACCTTATTGCAAATGATAATCACCCAAATTGGTCGCACGAACTCAGACTTTTAGCGAGGAGGCCGGTCTATTCAAAAGTTTATGCGACGTGCAAGGTGAATGGTGTGTTATTTCGATGTGAAGACAGAGACCTCAGACTGAAAACACAAAATTCAGGGGTTATGGCACATGGTGGGGATGGTGGAGTTGACTATTACGGTGTTCTCCATTCGGTTGTGGAACTGCATTACGGGGAAGGCATGAAAGTGCACCTTTTCAAGTGTAGATGGTTTGACACACGGCCGCAGAGCATGAAAACCGATCAATACGGCGTAAGTTCTGTGAACACTAGTACATCATGGTATGAGGACGACCCGTTCGTTTTAGCCACATGGGTGAAACAAGTGTTTTATCTTGATGATCTCGCCAAGGGTGAACCGTGGAAAGTAGTCAACACTATCCACCATCGCAACATTTACCGGGCGTCTACACTTGGAGTGGCCGAAGAGAACGAGGAAGGGGGCACCGCGTATCAAGAGCCCAACTCAAACGGTATTCCTGACTCCTCTTTTATTCGTCTAGACACGCCGGTGCGAATTCGACGTGAAGAGCCACTGCTTGTTGATGTTGATCCAATTGAAGAAACTAACGAGGACTCTAGTGGTGAGGAAAGACATAGATTACCCCTATCGAGCAATTCAGAAACCGAAGAAGACTCATCCGATGATTCCGATTACAATCCGACGGATTAAGTAATTTAAATGATGTAATCCTTTCATTTGTAATCAACTCATTTCTAATGACCAGGCGTGGGGATGAGCCTCCCAGCTAGGCTGGGTTCCAAACCCCTTAAACAAAAATTTGAAATATGTTGACTGTTGGGTTTCTGATTTTTTATGTTCAATTTTGGTTATATGTGAACAGGACATCGGAATAGGAGAGGTGTAAAACCACTGATTTTTTTGGTTTTTTTTTAGAGAATGGCCGACGAAAAATGCATTATTTCGTCGGCTAAACAGAGAATGGCCGACGAAAAATGCATTATTTCGTCGGCCATAATTTATTAAAAAAAAATATTTTACGAACAATGGCCGACGAAAACTAACTATTTCGTCGGCCATAAGTTATTTAAAAATAATTATTTACGAACAATGGCCGACGAAAACTAACTATTTCGTCGGCCATAAGTTATTTAAAAATAATTATTTACGAACAATGCCCGACGAAAACTAACTATTTCGTCGGCCATAAGTTATATAAAAATAATTATTTACGAACAATGCCCGACGAAAACTAACTATTTCGTCGGCCATAAGTTATTTAAAATAATTATTTACGACCAATGGCCGACGAAAACTAACTATTTCGTCGGCCATAAGTTTTTAACAGAAAACGACAAAACAATAGCCGACGAATACTAGGTTTGATTTCGTCGGCTATGATTAAAAAAAAAACAAAAAAAGAGCTGTTTCCATTTTCTATCACTATCGACAAACCATTGCTTCATCGTTCAAATGCAAATGTGTCGTGAAATAAGACATGACCAAAATATTGAAATACGGCTACGGTTGAAAAATGGGAAGATTCCGACAAAATCTGTGTGCCGAATGTTGCGGTTAGCTGTTTTTTACTTCCGTTTTCCTATGGGTAGCCTGACGGTCGGTAAATATTTTGAGGAAAATTTTTATACGATTGGTTGCGTCGCATCGATCTGAAACTATTCTCTGTTGAAGGTCAGGCCAAAAAACGTCATTTAGACGGGCCAATTTCCATTTCTAAGCATTTGAAGGGTTGACTCACCCGGTTGACCGTCCCGATCGAGCCTTTAACGTTGTCAGATGTAGTTGGATTTTTTTTCATACATGTATTTAATCTTAACGGTGATATCTGACGGTTGGAATAGATTTTCCAAACTTTTAGATTCAAAATCGGAACATATGCACTAATGTTCCTTAACTTGTTTACTAAGTGTTTAATTGAATGTATAGTTTCAAATACCTACTATACGTAGACCCTTCAAATGCAAATGTGTCGTGAAATAAGACATGACCGAAATATTGAAATACGGCTACGGTTGAAAAATGGGAAGATTCCGACAAAATCTGTGTGCCGAATGTTGCGGTTTGCTGTTTTTTACTCCCGTTTTCCTATGGGTAGCCTGACGGGCGGTAAATATTTTGGGGGAAATTTTTATATGATTAGATGCGTCGCATCGATCTGAAACTATTCTCTGTTGAAGGTCAGGCCAAAAAACGTCATTTAGACGGCCCAATTTCCGTTTTAAAGCGTTTAGAGGTTTGACTTTGCGGTTTGACCGTCCCGATCGAGCCTTCAACTTTGTCAGATGTAGTTGGATTTTTTTTCATACATGTATTTAACCTTAACGGTGATATCTGACGGTTGGAATAGATTTTCCAAACTTTGAGATTCAAAATCGGAATATATGCACTAATGTTCCTTAACTTGTTTACTAAGTGTTTAATTGAATGTACAGTTTCAAATACCTACTATACGTAGACCCTTCAAATGCAAATGTGTCGTGAAATAAGACATGACCGAAATATTGAAATACGGCTACGGTTGAAAAATGGGAAGATTCCGACAAAATCTGTGTCCCGAATGTTGCGGTTTGCTGTTTTTCACTCCCGTTTTCCTATGGGTAGCCTGACGGAAACTAAATATTTTGGGGGAAATTTTTATACGATTAGATGCGTCGCATCGATCTGAAACTATTCTCTGTTGAAGGTCAGGCCAAAAAACGTCATTTAGACGGCCCAATTTCCGTTTTACAGCGTTTAGAGGTTTGACTTTGTAGTTTGACCAAAAGTATAGCCGACGAAGTTATATTTCGTCGGCTAAAGTCTGGTGATCCGCGCCTTCCCATTATCCACCGTTGGATGGGGGAGATCGGACGGATTCTGAGGGACGAAGACTATAGCCGACGAATTATGGAATTTCGTCGGCTATGCCATACCATGGCCGACGAAAATCATTTCGTCGGCTATGACATAGTATGCCCGACGAAATGACTGTATTCGTCGGCTATACTATATCATGGCCGACGAAATTGCTTTATTTCGTCGGCTATACTATATCATGGCCGACGAAATAAAGCGATTTCGTCGGCTATACTATCGGGTATAAGTAAAATGCAGCCGAACCCTAGCCTCCATTTGCCCGATTTTCCCTATCCTCCTCGAATCCGGCCCTCCTTCATCCGTCGATCCTCCTCCCTATTCCGGCAGCCCGGCGCCTCCTCCTCCTCCTCCTTGGTTCGGCAGCCCGGCGACTCCTCCTCCTCCTCCTTGGTTCGATCCGCCGCCCCTCCTCCTCCTCCTCCTCCCTGTTCCGCCAGCCCCGGCCGACCCTCCTCCTCCTCCTCTCTGTTCCGGCCGCCTCCCCCTCCTCCTCCTCCCCGATTCGGTACCGGCCGGCCCCCTTTTTTTTTTTTTTTTTTGTTATTTAATTATTAATAAATTAAATTATGGTTAATAAATTATATATAATTGTTAATTTAGATATAATTGTTAATTTAGGTATAATTTATGTATTTATATGTTAATTTGTATATAATTTATGTATTTATGTTAATTTATGTATTTATGTTAATTTAGGTATAATTTATGTATTTATATGTTAATTTGTGTATAATTTATGTATTTATGTTAATTTATGTATTTATGTTAATTTAGGTATAATTTATGTTTTTATATTAATTTAGATATAATTTATGTATTTATGTTAATTTAGTTATAATTTATGTATTTATGTTAATTTAGGTAGAATTTATGTATTTATGTTAATTTAGGTATAATTTATGTATTTATGTTAATTTAGTTATAATTTAGGTTTTTATGTTAATGTATGTAGTTTTTAGGTTTTTATGTTAATTTAGGTAATTTTTGTAAAATTTATTTTAATTGTATATAATTTAGGTGTAATTGTATAATTTATATGTATAAATTGGTTATTATATAAATCGGTAAATATTAAAATATGTTAGTATTATTGGGTATTATATTAATTAGAATTTGTTATTTAATATAATATAATTTAATATTAATTAATGTATTAATGCGTCTGGCTTTAGATGGCCGATGCATTTAGGCAGTTGTTCGGAGGTCGTCGTTCTAGATCTAGAGGTTCTGGAAATGCCGCCCGTTCTGGAAATGCCGCGGGTTCCCCAGACTCCGAGAGGACGGCTAGCCAGCCTGAGAGGACCACCAGCCAGCCGCGGAGGAGTGTGGATGCAGCCCAGCCGCGGCGGAGTGTGAGTGCTCGGCACCAGACCCTTCTCCAGGCGGGGCGGCCGTCGAGCACTTCACTTCCGAATGTCGGTCCCTCTGTGGCGCCGAGGTTTAGTCGGCAGCTGTTTCACGAGGAGATAGCTGCCGACGTTCCTCAGGTTCGTATGCCTGAGGTTCATCGGGAGCCGATGCCGATGCCGAGTCCGACTCAGTCTGCTGGTGACTCGACTGAGGGGCCTACTCTCCCAAACCAGCTCTTCCTCCCATACAACATTCCTGCGATACCCGAGGTCGACTATCAGGGTCGGCCCCAGTGGCCTGATATGCCTCAGTTCGTGAGTGCTGCGGAGGCATACCAGCAGCAGCCATGGGAGAGCCCTGACCTCCTGATTTCGGCGAGGAGAAAAGGAAAGTCGACGGCAACCGAATCATCGGGTTCAGGTAACATTCGATTTTATTAATTAAATATTTTATTAAAATTAACGCACTAATATTTAATTTTATTAACCAATCGTCGTTTATGTGATATGGACAGGCGCTAGCAGTTCAACCCAGAGGAATACCAGAGGTGTCATCAGTTTTGAGACGCTCAGGAGAACGGTTGAACGGAGCGGGAGGATCCAGATTGACGAAGCTCCTGATCAGGAGGTTGGGGCGAAAAAGAAACGCGACTACTCGGGTTGCGTGGGTGCACTCATTAGGGACAGAGTCCCTATGTTGTGGGCTCGGTGGGCTGATGTGCCCGAAGAAATCAAGATGGAGTTGAACAACGCCGCGTCGGTGAGTAAATAAAAAAATTTAATTTAGTTATCGTAATATTTAAAAATTTTCGGTATTTTTATAATTATAAAACTAATAAAATATTATCTTTCAGACATACTTTGTGGTTGCGGAACACAAGCGGGGTTGGGCGGACTCCCAACAGAGCTCGAGGTACGTTGGGAATGTCTTATTTGATAATTAGAAATATTTTATGATATTAATAATATTTCTAATGCACTTTTGTTTTATTCGTAGGTTCAAAGAGTGGAAGAACGAGCTCCGTTCCCACTATAATGAGTACGGCAACCGTGGTCGTATGGGTACTCCCAGAGAGTTCATGTTCAGGGAGTACGAGTGGCGTTGGTTGAGGACCGTAGTCTTCGACAACCCGGCTATGATGGTAAATATTAAACTTCATTATAAATGTTTATTTTATTAAAATTTTAATTATTAGTTTAAATATTTTATAATTATTTCAGTTATATTTTTTGATGAATTTTTCTAATATTTTATTATTTGTTTGAAGGAACGGTCTCGGATAAACTCGGAGAACCGCCGCCGTAACACAATCCTCCATCACGGCGGTTCAAGGCCGTTTGCACAATATCAGGAGGAGGCGCTAAGAGATCATCCTGATTGCAACCCCTACGTGGAGACGTTCAAGATCGCTTATCCACAAGCGACAGACGATCTCGTAAGTCGTTCATTATGATTTTAAAATTTAAATTATTAATTTTACTTAACTATCCATTTGTTAGAATATTAATTTTTTTTCCCCGTCCAATTAGGAGCGGGTGACCCAGGCCGAACAAGAGGTGCTCCAGCAAATAGTTCGGGAGACACAACCGGACATCTCAGAGGCAGATTTGGAGGAAGCCGTGCGCCAGGTCGACCGCACCAATATCCAAACGGCGGCGAGGATGTTCAACGCAGCCTTCCCACACCAGTCCAACGAGTACTACTGCCGGGGTTTAGGAGGTTCTGGACAAGGGCTCCTGAAGACCACTAAGGGAGGTCAGAAGAAGGGAGGCGGCCAGACCCAACATATGAGGGGGGAAGTGCAGCGATTGGCCGCAGAATTGGCGACCTCGTCCCAGACAGTAGAGGAGCTGCGCCGCAGACAATATCAGTCCCAGCAGTATCAGTTGGATATGGTCCGTTGGAATGCTGAGTGCGCCAGAATTCGGCAATACAACAACCACGGCCAGCAACAGTGGATTTATGAGATGTTCGCGGCACAACAAGAAGGCCGTCCACCCCCGCTCCCGTTTCAGCAGTTAGTGGAGCCTCCAATGCCTCAACCTCCCGAGTTCGGTCAGCAGGATGATGCGCCTGATGCTGTAGATGATATCCTAGACTTTAGTAGTTTAGGAGATAATTAGGATTATATTTTATGTATATTGGAACGAATTTAATAAAAATGGTGTTTAGACGTGTTTCTTGTTGGTGCAAATGCATGAATTGTTTTTGTGATTTGCAGCTTGCTTGGAATGGTAATTTAGAAAATAATTTAATTTTTTTTTTTCCAAATGCAAGAATAGCCGACGATTTTTACATTATTTCGTCGGCTATAACAAGTATAGCCGACGATTTTTACCAATTTTCGTCGGCTATAACTTGTATAGCCGACGAAAAGTGCCTTATTTCGTCGGCTATAACTAATTAATACCTATAAAATAGTAATATATTTCGAGGAAATAGCCGACGAAATTTTATTAAATCGTCGGCTATAGTTAAAATACCATAGCCGACGAACTTTTATTAAATCGTCGGCTATAGTTAAAACACCATAGCCGACGAAATTTTATTAAATCGTCGGCTATAGTTCAACCAGCATAGCCGACGAAATTTTATTAAATCGTCGGCTATAGTTAAAACATCATAGCCGACGAAATTTTGGTAAATCGTCGGCTATAATTAAAACATCATAGCCGACGAAATTTTAGTAAATCGTCGGCCATACTTAATGGATTTCGTCGGCCATACTCAAAAATACCCGACGAAAGTCGTCGGCTATTTTACCGACCTTTGCCCGACGAATTTTTTGACTCGTCGGCCATACTTAACTATAGCCGACGAAATTTTTTTTTTCGTCGGCCATTGGTATTACCGACGGCGTATTACCGACGACTTATGGCCGACGAAATTTTCGTCGGCAGAGGGTATAGCCGACGAAAAAAAAAAAAGGCCGACGAAAATTTTTTCGTCGGCTATTCGTCCGTATCTGGTAGTGGAATGGCCGACGAAATTTTTTTTTTGCCGACGACAAAAATTTTCGTCGGCCATTCTTGGGAATAGCCGACGAAAAAAGTGTTTCGTCGGCCGTTTTTTTTTTTTTTCGTCGGCAAAACCCTTTTTTCTTGTAGTGAGTCCTCGTTTGCTAGTCTTCAATGTGTGATGATGGAGAAATTCCAACAACAACTTGCATCTCTCAAGGTTGAGGCTAGCTATGTACCACCTCCTGTTGGATCTGTACAGATTGGGTCAATTTCGACTCCCCTCGCTCAGACTACAACACCCTTGGCGAAGGTTCAGCCTGCGGTGTTAGTTGACAGCTGCTCTTCATCAACGATGGCCAAATCTGAGGGTAATGATATTCATACTCATACATCTGAAGTAGATCTGGGTACTAATAATATGTTATTTCCATTATTGTCTCGATCTGATACTCAGCCTGTGATTAGTATGATTAATACCACTGAGAATATGGTTAATAGTATTCCTGGTATGAATGAGCATCGCAACACATCCATAGCTTGTGGCTCTCTAAGTTCGAACAATTGTAGTATGTTCCCTGGTTTTACAACACAAATGACTGCATCACAAATCCCACCACTTCCATCAAGCCAAACCAACTCCATTCTTGGGCAACACCCATCCATGAGTATGTCTCAACCATTTCTATTACACCAAAATAACCAGGCGAGTCAGTTTGATCTATTTTCCATGAGTTACTCGGGCCCGTACACTGCATCTGCTCTGAACTATAATACCAGTGCTACACTACACTCATCTATGGTTCCCCATTATGCTTTTGCTGGAGCAACTAATGCATCCACCACCACTCATACACTTTTGTCACCTCCGAATACTCCTAGACAATCTGGTCCTTCACAACAACAATTTCAAGCTCATGGAAACCACAACAACCCTAATATACAAGGGCAATTCCAGAGCACCTACATGGGCCAGCAACATCATCAGAACTATTCTCCATATCAATATGATCCTAATCTTCCCACTATGAGACAGATGAAGTTAGATTTTAGTACTTTTGGGGGAGATGATCCAGTAGAATGGCTTAACAAGTGTGAGCAATACTTTGAATTCTATCAAATTCCTGAGGAGAGAAAGTTGCCTATTGCTTCCATGCACTTGGTTGATAAAGCTTCTGATCGCTGGCATATGTTTAGACATGAATTTCCACCTACATGGCAAGGACTAGCTGATTTGTTAATGAGGGAGTTTAGTTGCTATAACATAGCAGAGTACCATACAGCTTTGGCCAGAATGAATCAGACTGGCAGTGTTGAACACTTCATGGAACAGTTTACTAAGCTATCAAGAAGAACTCCTGATATCCCTTCAGATGTGTTGGTCTCTTTCTTCATTGGAGGATTGCGAGAAGATTTGAGAGCACATGTGCAAGCTTTTAAGCCTAAGACATTGTATGAGGCTTGTGATCTAGCTAGAACTTTTGAAACTAGAAGTGAAAGTCTTGAGCATTATTCAAGACAAGCTAGCTATGCGAAACCTATGAGTGGTCAGAACACTATGGCCAACTCGAAATGGACAGGACAACATCACATAAAATCAAGTAGCTCATCTACTTTCCCCAACAGAGTACTTGGCCAAGCTGGTAATGTCAAACTCAAATTAACTGACGCTGAGTTTGAAGCACGACGGTTAAAGAAGCAATGTTACTTTTGTGAGGAGCAATACAAGCCTGGACACAACTGTAGAAAGAAGGGACAGTTGATGTGTCTTGAAATTGTGCCAGATGATACTGAATTTTTGGAACAGTGTGAGGAACAACAAGTGGAATCGGAAGTGCCTCCCATAGTGGACATCAATGAACCTCTCATCCGTTTACAGGTAATGGGGGATGAGGAATCAACCACCATGCAGCTCAAGATTTAACAATAATACAGTTCACGTTTTGATTGATTCAGGAGCTACACATAATTTTATACATCCTCAGCTTCTTAAGGGCACTAACTCACCTATTACCAAGTTTTCTCCATTAAATGTGATCCTTGCTAGTGGTGCTAGGATGAAAACGAAAGGGGAGATCGACTCGAGTTACATTACAGTTACATAACTTTGAGTTTACAGCGGATTACTATATTTTACCAGTCACTGCTTGTGGCATAGTGCTGGGGACAACATGGCTAAAAGTTTTAGGTGACATAACTTGGAATTTTAATAGCATGGTAATGAAATTCAGGGTGAGAGATAAGAAATATTGCTTGCAGGGGGAAACCAAGCCTGAAGCTATTACCATTAGCTGTAAGGCAATGACAAAACTCTTAAAAAAAGAAAAGGAAGCTATGTTGATCCAAGTGGAGTCAAAATCAGTTGCTACGACTATACCTGCTAGAGAACCTGCATTACAAATCTTGTTGGACAAGTATGCTGTGTTGTTTGAGCCACCAACTGGATTACCACCATTCAGAAACAAGAATCATAAGATTGAATTATTGCCTAATACACCTCCAGTGAGTGTTAGACCCTACAGATACCCACATTTCCAGAAGGCTGAAATTGAAAAGATTGTTCAAGAGTTGTTGGACAGTGAGGTGATCAAACCAAGTGTGAGTCCATTTTCCTCTCCTGTTTTGTTAGTTAAAAAGAAGGATGGAACCTGGCGCCTATGTGTGGATTATAGGGCTCTTAATGCAGTAACTGTTAAGGACAAGTATCCAATCCCAGTAGTAGATGAGTTGATTGATGAGATGCATGGAGCTACTATATTTACC
This sequence comes from Potentilla sterilis, assembly GCA_963682095.1. Taxonomy (NCBI): domain Eukaryota; kingdom Viridiplantae; phylum Streptophyta; class Magnoliopsida; order Rosales; family Rosaceae; genus Potentilla; species Potentilla sterilis. The sequence goes on from OY821761.1 coordinate 13,030,144, forward strand.
AAACTAGATTTGAGGTCTGGATACCATCAAATTAAGGATGAACCCTGCTGATGTATATAAAACTGCATTCAGAACACATAGTGGCCACTATGAGTTTTTGGTCATGCCTTTTGGACTCACAAATGCCCCATCAACTTTCCAGTCAGAGATGAATGAAGCTTTGAGAGAACTACTTCGAAAGAACACTCTAGTATTCTTTGATGACATATTGGTATACAATTCATCTTTTGAGCAACATTTGCAGGATCTGGAACAAGTTCTTAAGAAGTTGTCTGAGCACTCTTTCAAAATAAAAGAGAGCAAGTGTAGCTTTGTAGTGCCACAGGTAGAATATTTGGGTCACATTGTCAGTGGACAGGGTGTAGCAGTAGACCCTGCCAAGATTGAGTGCATCAAGAACTGGGCAAAGCCAAAGTCTGTGAAGGAGTTGAGAGGTTATTTAGGATTAGCTGGTTATTATAGAAAATATGTTAAAAATTTTGGCCCAATGTCCCAGCCTTTAACTAATATGCTCAAGAAAGGGGGTTTTGAATGGACTCAAGAATCAGAAGCAGCTTTTGAGTGTTTGAAAGAGGCCCTCATGAACACACCTGCATTAGCCTTCCCTGATTTTACCAAGGAATTTGTGCTAGAATGTGATGCCTTGGGAACATAAATTGGAGCTGTTTTGTCTCAAGATGGTCACCCTATTGCTTATTTGAGCAAAGCTCTAGCTCCTAGACACATGGCTCTTTCAGTGTATGATAAAGAGATGTTGGCAGTTGTATTTGCTGTCCAACACTGGAGACCATACTTGTTAGGGAACCATTTCAGAATCTACACTGATCATAGAACAATCCAGCATTTCTTGAGTCAAAAGATTACTACCCCAGCTCAGCAGAAATGGTTACTCAAGCTAATTGGCTATGATTATACTATCCACTACAAACCAGGAAAGAGCAATGCTGCTGCTGATGCCTTATCCAGGAAGGAAGAGTTAGGAGTCAGCAGTGATATGATTTCCAAGTATGCTTCCCTTTCTATCACTACTGGCATTTCATCTCCTGTACACAATTTTGTTGCTGAGATTCATGAAGCTTGTTTAAGGGATTCAGAAACCAACAAAATTTTACAGCAAACTCTCCTTGGTCAACCACCTTCTACTCATTACTTTGTATGCAGTTCTCAGCTGATGTATAAGAATCGCATATATGTTCCCCAAATGGAGGGTTGGAGAGCTAAAGTGATCAGTGAATGTCATGGAGGGCTCAATGGAGGCCATGCAGGGATATTGAGAACTACAAAGAGGGTGACTAAATCCTTTGCTTGGCCAAGTATGAACAAAGATATTAAGTCGTTTGTTGGTACATGTCACATATGCCAACAAAATCACTATGAAACAGTTAAACCTCCTGGCTTGTTGCAACCTAATGTGATACTAGAAAGGGCCTGGGCTGATATTTCTATGGATTTCATTGAGGGTTTACCAAAGGCAGCAGGTAAATCTGTGATATTAGTGGTGGTGGATAGGTTCACAAAGTATGCACACTTTGTTCCAGTTGTGCATCCCTACACAGCTTCCTCCATTGTTCAATTGTTCTTACAACACATCTTTAAACTTCATGGAATGCCAACTTCAATCATCTCTAATAGAGATCCAATCTTTATGAGCTCATTTTGGCAAGAGTTTTTTAAGTTGCAGGGTATTGCTTTAAATAAAAGCTCCGCTTACCATCCTCAGTCTGATGGACAGACAGAGAATCTCAACAGGACTCTAGAACAATATTTGAGATGTGTTGTAGGGGAAAAGCCTCACACTTGGGTAGAGACACTTCCATGGGCAGAACACTGGTACAACACTGCATTCCATACTGCAATTGGTATGTCTCCTTTTAAAGCACTATATGGTTATGAGGCTCCTATAGTCAAAGGGTATGAGAGATTGGCTCTAGTGCTGTGGAAACACTTGATGAACAACTACAGTCCAGAGATCAGCTGATTGCAATCCTTAAGAGAAATCTGCAGATAGCTCAGTGTAGAATGAAGAATTTCTATGACAGAAATCACACAGAGTGGGTGTTTACCGAAGGAGACTGGGTATATCTCAAGTTACAACCATATAGACAGCAGACAGTGGCAAAGAGGCTGTACAACAAGCTTAATTATGTAATTAGAATTATGCATCTATGACGTGTGTAGTAGCGACATGTGTCCAGTTGAAGTAGCTTATATTCCCCTCTGTAATCCTTTCAGAATTATGAATGAATTTGCTATCAATTTTATCCTCTTCCCTCTTTCTTCTTTTCCTCTCTTTTCCTCTCACTCTCTGTTAGGATATCAACCCTAACAAAAAAGAAAACAAAGAGGAAGATATACAATGACAGCATCGAGCTTACATTCGTCACCAACACAGTTCTTGACTCAAAAGTTTCTTCTGAATCTTTCTGTGCACCTGCAAATGTAACAAGAGCACTGAATCCTCTCTTGCACAGAAGATTTAGGGAAAAGAAATTATTTTAATTTAACTTGAGGTAGTGAGACGAGAAGAATGAAGATGCAAATGAAAACACAGAGATATCACAACTTCAGTTTTTCCTGTGTCCTGATATTGCAAACACTACCAATCTAATTTATTTATTTTCACAAGCACATCCACCCACAATATCTTTCTTGACCCAAAACACATCAGTTTCTGATTCTTAATAAAACTGCAGGCACTTATGAGAACGGTGAGTAGGTCCAAGTATAGAGAGGCTTACCAGAATTCAGCAAGTGATTCGTTTTCCCATCATTTTTTTCAAAGTCCACCTGTTTTGACCGAAGCTTGGACATTTCTACTTCAATTTGATTCAACTTTTCTCTCACATCAAGCAGTTCCTGGGGAACAAATTTCATCACTTCAATATTTTGTCAAGACTTGTACCCAGTCAAGGATGAAAATGAGAGATTGATTCCTAAAGTAAATCTGTTGCATAAACTTCATCCTCATAGCTACCACAGGCTTGAGACTAGCAGTAACTCTTTCCAATCAATTATGATGTAGAATGAAAAAGACAAGGTACCTGCTTTTGAAGAGTCTTCAAATCATTTGTGGCCACATCTGAATATTTATTCTGTGAGGTGTCTTCGCATCGAGGATCCATGTTACTGTGATCCACAAAAGCTGAAACAGTATCAAGACACGTACGGATTTGACCAAACAGCCTCTTCCGCCCAATATTACTTGAAAAATGAGGTTCACTCACTGCAGTATTAACATGCTCCAGTTTCTTCATTTCACCACAATAACTGTAGGATCTCTTCTTATCAAAAGCAGGATCTTCAGAATTCCTCATTGGAGGTATTAATGCAAGCTGATTATGAATTTTCTCATATTTCTTGTTATGTCCAACACCAAAATCAACACTCTTGAGTCCTCCAGATATGTCCTCACATAGCTTGCCCAATCTATCCCAAACACTACCCCTAGACTTTTTAGTAAGTATGGATCCTGCATCTACAGATCGTTGTGACAGATTAATTCTTGACTTGTTACTGGCATAAATCTGTTTAGAAATTAGGTGTCCTGCATCAGGAACCATCAAAGCGTTCAGCATGACTGGTAGCCATAGGAGACATACATGAACGTTTGTTTGGAAAAATTCAGTTTCCAAACACACATGCATTCAGCATATCAGTATTTTCTAAGCAGTATGTATCTAATCACCATAATCTAGCATGTACTTGATACGGAAAATTCTGTATTCTCAGGCAAAGCCTCTCTTTCTCGTAAACATACGCACGCTCCAGGCAATCCACTGCATTTACGCTTGACAATCTGCTTTACGATAAGTGAATTTGAACTTACGAATTAAAGAAAAAGTTGTTTAGAATTAGAAACACTCCTATCAAATAGTCCACTAAACCAACCTGAGTAATTTGATTTTTAGACTGAGTTCTTTGATCTCTCTCACCATCAATATCTCCAGTTGCGATATATCTTCTCGGAATTTCATTTGAACGCCCTTGTGACAATACTATCCTTGTATTCACCTCAGTCAAACGGACAGCAACAGAGGAGTAATAATGAGAACCTTTAGCAAGCTTCATATCATTATGGGAAACAGGATCACAAGCAGAATGTTGCACTCTATCACCTTTCCTCTGGTGCAGGAAATTATATTAAAACTTCTCTTAAGACTCTATCATGCATAAAGTAATTAAGTTGGATAATTGAGATTACCAAAAGTTTGTTAACATGGCTCCGGAACTCTGTACACCTGTCAACTTTTGCACCATTGTTTCTATCACTGTTTGGGGTGCTAGTTCCAGGAGCTTCATCTAGATAGTTCCATAACTCCTATACACTATCAGGACAGTCTCATCCACTCAAATTCTTTTGAATTAGAAGATATTAATTAAGCTCATCTTCTGTTCCATATACACAGTATGCATCTCTGAGACTAAAACTTCAATATCAGTTAAAAAACACAGCCTAATCTGTATCCACGTTTTCTCAGAACCAAACGAAGAAATTACGGCCAAAATTACACTCGCATTTTACCAGATCATGTTAATTTCTATGGAAACTTTCTCTCAGAGTAATCGGTAAAATCATCGACGCATTTCTACCGAAACGATCAATTCGATTCTTCAATTCATGCTCGGAATGTTGAAATGAACAAGAAACAAAGTCGTAATTCAAGCTGGAAAAGGAGGAGGAACATTTACCAGGAAGACGTCGTCGGTGTAATCGCCGAGAAGTTCAGAAAGCTTGGCGGAGATGGAGGCTTTGAGCTTGGAAGCGAGGCCTGACTTTCGGTTGATGCGGAAGGGTTTAGGTTTTACCGAGAAAAGTCGATCCATCGGAAAATGTCGTAATCGTCGCAGTCATGGGTTTTAGCCTAACACGAGAGGGTCTTACACCGCGCCACGTGTCACTTGAACTGTCCGATTACTACACTGCAGGTGGGGTACTTTGGACATTAGACAAAGATTAATTGGAGGGACTATGAATATATGATATCTGAATATTATGTATTAGAGTAAAAATCTTGTACATGAATTATTGTGAAAGGTATCTCAACTATTATACTGTTATTAAATTTGGTACCTTCGTTAGATTTTCTGTTAAATTGATAATGTGGCATATATTTAGACTTTTCTTTCCTCTATAAGCTATGGGCCAAAAAAAAAATTGGTTCGGAAAGAAGGAGGGATACAACGCATCCATGATATATATATTGATTGCGTATATATTATGTGAAGGGATCAAACCATTATTGTGTTAATATTTGGGACTTTTTTAACATAATTTTTAAAGATAGAACACCGTCAAGTTTTGTCAAAGTCTTCGTATAGGCTCAAATTTCGCAATGGGCTTCTCTTTCTCAAGCCATGTTCCTCGATCCATGAAGCTTCCTCGCCCCCAAATTATTGGCTGAACTCCAAGTCACAAATTTTGGTGCACCGATTTCTTTCTTTTTGTTTTTCTATTGTGGTCGGTCGACAAACGCTTTCGCGAGACCAAATTTTAAATGGGCACCCATCAAAGTTTGTCTTTTAGATTCTTACTGACAGGATCCGAACCAGATTTCACCCTGGGCCATGCATGCGGGAACTACCTTAAGATTAACTCTATCGATAAATCGATAAGCCAGTCTTAAGATAGACAACCCTAAAACCTACAACAAATAAAAAAAACACTTCTAATTCCAGTTCCAACCTCAACACCTGGAGCCATCTGCTCCCCAAACACAACCATCGCCACAGACAAACACAAAATCAAATTCATCTACTATTCAAAGGCTCACAGATAATCAGAGCAATCTAATACATTGAACTTGAAATACAAATTAAAAAGTAAAGGATCAACAGATCCCACCAAGCAGAAGTAAAGATGACGATGACTATGGCTCGACTCCGAGTACTCTTGACCTCAAATAATCTAGTCTGCAAACTGGGCGATTTAAAACGAATGGCCCAGAGGAAAGTAAATTAAAAACGTTAGAGTGAGTGGATAAAAATAAAATAATTTAATATAATACTTTAAATGAAAGTGTCATATTACTTTCCCAATACTTTAAAAATAAAAACCACAATGCATGCCTTTAATAAAACGTTCCACGTTTTAAGAAAATCGTATTTAAAAATCTGCCCCGCTGATATATCAAATAAACAAATAATGATTTTGTTTATATATATATTCTAAACAATATAATTTTTGAAAATCAATTCATAATAATTTACGACCAATCCCATTGGTCACATAAAAACCTCAGCCCCGCTGGTTAGGGAATTTATTAAATAACAGAAAGTCTCATAGAGAAAATATTCCCAAAAATAAAATAATATAAAATCATGACCAATCTCATTGGTCATATAATAAAATAGGGGAACGTCATTACCACCATTTAATATTAAGCCTCCCAGGCTAAGAGTCGAGCCTCCAAGACTCTCTATAGCATCCCACGCTATGTCTGTATACGTCGACCACTGAGCGTGAATCTGACCTATGTGGTCAAGTCGTCACCTCGCATGGGATCAGACGACTAGGCTAGCTAGCATCAATACATATCTAGACCCCGATATCGTGAAAATCTGAAAACAAAACCGAAAATACGTATCCCCTTATATATCATAAATCTGTACGGTCCCCGACCGTACATCTGAGGCTTATATATATATATATAATATAGAATCATAGTCTCGAAGGAACATATATAAATAATTTCGAAAAGAATATATAATGTCGACATGTCTCACATGTCGTGAAATCATAAAACTTTCCGGAAATCTCATTTCCGGTCTTTCAAATATAAAATACAATAAAAACGATTAAGTATGATTTATCAAGTCATACTATTTCCGGAAATCTCATTTCCGGTTAAAATACGTACTACTAACATAGTAGTAAATGTATAACCCAAAACTACATTTCTTTAAATAATAAATAAAAAATTATAACAAAAGTATATGAATTATCGGCTTCGATAATTCATATCATTCTTAGGAACTTATTTAATTAAATAAATGGCATTTCAATAAAACGGAAATGCATGAATTTATTTTAAAATAAAATCCACTCACAGTTCGGCCGAACGTACCACTATTCCTCGCTCTCATCACGTCGAGTAATTTCTCGACCTGTAACCGAGACGTAAACATAAATATTCTAAACTTTGGAATTAAATTATAAAAGTTAAATCTACGGGCGTCCTCACTCGCCCGAAATAACCCAATTTCAATTCTTGTTATCGGTATTGAAATTACGTCTCAAATACCGAAACAATTTATGTCCAAAATTACTCAGGACACCCATCTCGAATTCGATCAATTCTTTACTGGTTTAATTCGTCGTAAAATCCTTTAAAAAACCGCTTTTATTCATTTACAGTAAGTCAATAGTAACATTCACTGGTCAAACAGTAAATTTGAAAGTCAAATTACTATTTATTATTGACTTTTACTGTTCACCTTTACTGTTTACTTTTCATCTTTTACCATTTTACTTTTTACTTTTTACCGTTTACTGTTCATCGTCTTCTACCTTCCGCCGCCGGAACAGTGGCGCCGCCGCCACCGCCACCGGCAGCTCCGCCGCAGGAGGCCGAAAACACCTCCAATTGACGCCAAATTTTCACAGCAGCGTCGCCACCACCTCAGGAACTCATCCTGGCCACCCCCGCCGCCAAAAACGCTCGCAGCCGCCGCGTACGGCGGCCGACACGGCGGCTGGAATCCCCAAACTCCAATTTTTCCAAAAACCAACCGAATCAACCTCAAATTACACTAATTCGACTCCTTTCAACCTCCCAAGCACGAATTTAACCTCAAAAACATCAAAATCACAACCTCCACCAATTTGACCAAAAACCCTAAAAATTTCAATTCTAAAATTCTCCTTACCTTGTGCAAATTGGTTTGATTCCTTCATTGGAATGATTGCACAAGTCGAGACCTTCGATTCAAGACCGGAATCGGGCCGATTGGTGGCCGGAGGAGAGGGTTCCCGATTCAACTATCTCACTCCTTCTCGGGCTTCAATCAACCGAACGGCGCCGAATCGAGTCGCACCACCACCACAGACTTGAAGAGGAGGAGGAGACGAAGCGAGCGTGACCAGCGGCCGGCCGAGCGGTGGCCGGACGGCGAAGAACCGAGGGCGGCGACTCGGTCGGTGCAGCTCGGGCCGAGTCGGGGAGAGGAGGAGAAAAGGAGGAAAAAGAAAAAAGAAAAGAAAAAGAAGAAAAAAGGGAAAGTTGCCTTTTCGGGAAATTTCATCCCCGCTATTTATACTCGTCCAAAAACGGCAAATTCCAATTTTTACGTCGTAACTTTTTCACACGAACTCCAAATTGAACGTGCCACGTGTCCACGAGCTCGTTTTAAATTCCACTATCTCGTCGAGAAATAAAATTATTGGTTGGGTCAATTTAATAAAAAGTCAACTTTTAAAATTTTCGAATCGTAAAAACAAGTACCGGAACGTAAAAATAAAACATAAAACAGTCAAAAAGTAACTCGAGATTCGGGTCGTATCACTTAGACTTCTTGGAATCCCATGCCAACAACTATTTTATTGCATTTCTTCTTCCTCCTCTCTTTTTTTATGCACATTTGCTTTGTTTCTTGTTTATCTCATCCATGTTCATAAGAGCATCTCCAACAGCTCTTGTAAAACTTGAAATTTTTCTATTTTATAAGAAAAACACCTATTTTTTGCTCCAACAGCTCTTGTAAACCAATCTATATAATACAAAAAGTGGGAAAAAATAGATGGAAAATCATTATATCTATAGAATTCTCAAAATTTGAATACTTCATTAACTATTTCGAAACTTTATTGTTTGTCTTTTAGAATACACTCTCTCTCCTAAAAAAAGAAATAAGTGAATAAAGAAAAATATTTAATTTTGTTTGGCTCATATAAATATATAATATTTATATAAATTCATTGATTTATACAAGAAAATATTTAAGGACTGATGATAAAAAAGTCAGATTTACTATACTTAATGATAAAAAGGTTGGTAACTGTTTCATAATGATAATTAGGTCACTTAACTAAAATTCTTAAAGCGTTGCCCACAAAGTTGTAATTATTTACAACTTATACCACTGCTGTATAACGGCTCAGTTAGGTTTCTCAACGACTACATAATTTCACTCACTCTCTCTTCACCACCGTCCGCGCCATCCGAATCCTCGACGACTCCGACTCTGCCAAACTCGTCGTGCTCCGCGGCCGCATCCAAGCCAAGCCCAGCGTAGACGTCTTCAAATCCAGCGCCGTCGTTTTCGATTCCAGCGCCGGTGTCGTCTTCAAGGCCCAGCGCCGGCGTCGTCTTCACGTTCGATTTGGTTTTTGTGCTCTGAATGGCTTTATGGACTGTTTTTTTTTGCTCCGACGCCCCAAACTCACTGTCCTAAGCAGCCGTGTCCAAGCCAAGCTCGACTCCAACGCCGCCAAACTCATCATCCTTCTCGGCAGAGTCAAAGCCAAGCCCGACTCCAACACCGACGTCCTCAAGTCCAGCGTCGTCGCCCATACATACCATCTTACTCAGCAAATACATACCATCTTACTCAGCAAGTGAGTTTGATTGCATGTTTTTAGGGATTTCTAAGGTTCGAATTCAATTTAGGGATTCACATTAGGTTTTGTTTTATTTTGCATGTGAATTTTGGTTTGTTTTATATATGATTTGTTGTGATTTGGTGAGATTTGGTGCGCCGCTTCAATTTGTTTACGAAACCTTCAGATTTTAGCATGGCTCATACAATGTGGAAGGTTTGTTTACGAATTTATGGAGTTATGGAACTGAAATGTCATATTATGTATGATAGTTCTTTATTCAGTGTGAATTTATATCATTTTTGTTGAGAAACTGTGTTGGAAATAAGTAAGTATCAATGTAACTATCGTTGTAACTATGTTTGCATTAGTAACTATATACGTAACTGACATTGTAACTAGAATTAACATGTCTCTGTTTTTGTAACTATATACGTAACTACAATACTGCTAAACTACTGCATAAGGTGGCTTTCTTTACTTGGTATTGGCATGCGGCATAACCTCACTTTCTAAATTTGAGAAATAGGGGCATCATCTTAGTTATCAGTTGTTTTATGAGTAAAAATATCAAGGAATTCTACCTTTTATAATACTGCAGATGGCTACAATATGGATGATAGTTTCAAAATTTGTGTGTAACTATCACAGTAACTGAAAATAAATAATGTAGATGTCGAAGAAACTAATAAGTCAAGAAATGTAGTTACAATGGTTTTTCCAGAAATGTAGTTGAAACTAATGGATAGTTACAATGATTGAAATTAACTATAAATGTAACTAGCATTGTAATTAGTGTGGTAACTGTGCATGTAACTATCATTGGTATCAAGTAACTGTAAATGTAACTGCTTCGAGAATTCGAGATCATGTAATGCATTGTAGTTTGCAGAGAACTGACTGATCATTAAGGTTGAGGGGTGTCTCAGCAGGCTCATAGGTGTGTTTTCAAGTATAAGTAGCTACTTACTTTAGTAAACACAACTAGAATAGTTTTATTCATGTGTCCACCAACCTATTTGACTGCCTTTTGTTTTCTTGTTTGCTAATCTCCTAGCTCAGAATAATAATTGTTAGTGTACCTATTATAATAATAATAGAATAATAATCTCCTAGCTCAGAATAATAATTGTTAGTGTACCTATTATTATCAACTAGAATAATAATAATCTTGTCCACACGAATAGTTTTCGTGTTTTCTTATTTGTCCACTAGAATAATATTATAATTGTTAGTGTACCTATTTTTTAACTATTATTTGCTATTGTACTATTCAGGAAAACAATGACAGAACTAAAAAAAGGTAAAAACATTGAATCTGATAACGACATTGACTATGAAAAGAGAACCAAAATGAAGAATGATTTGAGAACAAGAAAATCACCGAGAATAATGGAAACAAAGAAGCAGAAAGTTGCTGATACGGAGCAGCTAGTAATATAGCCGGTATTGTAACTTGTAATGTAGATGACATGTAACCGTACATGTAACTCTGATAGTATAGTTACATAGGCAGTTACTTGGGCTACTGTTCTTACAAATATATGGATTTGCAATTCTAATATTTTTGTTTCTTTAACAACAATGTGCAGAAAAAACAAACAAGAACTAAAAGAAAAGTTGCGGAATCCAGTAATGATGGAGAAGATGCTCAAAATCAACAGAAGAAGAAGAAGAAGAAGAAGAAGAAGAAGAAGAAAGAAATGAAGATAGTGAGGAAGAGCAAGAAGTTGTAATGGAAGACGAAAGAGTGGGAAAAATAGAAAGCATACAATACAGATGTCGTCTGCCAAACTTTGCAGCATTCAAAAAAGGAATAAATGAAGAGGTGGTTGAGGAATTAAAGAACGGGTCTTTTTATAAGTTGTTTGAAGCCTTTTATGAAGAAAAAATAAGCAGTAAGGTGATTGGGAAAGTCGACAGGCAAGTTTGGCTGATTTTGGAAGCATTTGACCCCAAAGAAGAGGTGTTTGTGTTTGGTGGAAAGAAGTACAGAATTACCAATACCATTACATCTGAAGTTCTTGGATTGCCCAAAACTGGAGATCGGGTAGAAACGACAGAATTAGACCAAGAGGCTGAAGAAATGTTAGTTCAATTATTTGGTGAGAGGAAAAAAGAAGAAGACAGGGTTCAAAGAGACATGGTTCAAAGTGCTATTCAGAAACTTCAGAATCAGAAGCCATAAACTGAAGAAGGTAGAAAGAGAAAGATTAAGAAATTGGCAAGACTTGTTGTTTTAGAGATATGCATTGAATTCCTTTTCCCCAATGTTTCTGGTTTTCTTTCATAGGAATTTGTGAGACCTATTTGGGGTGATTATGAAAACTTTGCATCGGCTGTTGAAGTTGGAGCTTTTTTAAGAAAGACCATCTTACGACAGAAAAACAAGCGGGTGACAACCAAAACCATCAACTCTGGAGGATGTGTCTTCCTGATTCTGGTAATTTTTTAGATTCTATAAGTTTTGTGCTTCATATGAATGTAACTATGAATGTAACTGCCACATATTGACTACTAACAAATGTTTTTAATTTTCTTTCTAGTATTGGCTATGCGAGAAGAGAAAAGTTGTGGCGCCGATTGAGGGAAGAGAACATGAAGAACACTTGATGAGGAAATGGGACCTTAAGGCATTGGCAAAAAAATTAATGAACTATGATCTCAAAGCATACAAGGTATGTGTTCTTTTACTCTCCTGCTTATCAAGTAACTGTAAAATGTAACTATCATTGTAACTAGTATCGTAACTGTGCATGTAATTATCCTAGGTATCAAGTAACTATAAATGTAACTAGCAATGCGACTAGGATTGTAACTATTGTCGTAACTGTTCTTGTAACTATCCAGGGTATTAAGTAACTATAAATGTAACTAGGATTGTAACTAGTGTGGTAACCGTGCATGTAACTATCCTGGGTATCAAGTAACTATAAATGTAACTACTATTGTAACTAGAGTTATAACTGTGTATGTAACTATCCCATGTATCAAGTAAATATAAATGTAACTAGCATTGTAACTAGCCTGATAACTACAATTCCTGCATACTAGCTACTTGCTGCAATTTATTTCAGAAGTTGTTTGTCGATGCGATATCAGATCCTAAAGACAGCGATGATGAAAATGAAAAGGCAAATCCCGAATCAAAGTTGACTGAGGAGTTGACCGACAAGGATGGAGAGCTGCGGAAAAAGGATAAGATGATTCAAGAAATACTTCTGGCCAACAAAAACTTGGAGAAAGAGTGGACTGCGAACAAGAAAAATATTGAAGAGTTGGTTGCGCAAAATGAGAAGTTGTGCTTGGAAAACATGAATTTGAAAGAGAAGAGGTTGGGGATGTGCAACATGGAAGCTCAAGAACATATGATAAAGCAGAAGGAAGAGATGAGGAAGGTGGAAGAGGAGAAAGCAAAGATCTATAGAGCAAAAGAAGATTTGGAGAGAGAAATTAAAAAGAAGAATGAAGAAATCATCAAGTTACACAAAATCATTCGTGCACTGTCTAACTCAGAAAACTCACAACAAGGTGAAGAGATTGGAGCGCAAAATGATGAAGAGATTGGAGCGCAAAAGGATAAGGAAGCTAAGAAAAATGGTAATTTCGCATCTAAGACATACCAAAGGAGGAAACGGAAACAAATTGAAGAGATGGTTTAGATTATGTGTTCTTTTTCTATTTTTATTTAGAGTCGTATTTAGACAAATTTCTGGATTGGTATTTTATTAACTTTTTAATCAAGTATAAAGCCCTATAAAGTGTTGAAATATACTTTAAATCAAGTATTATATGTAACTGTATCTTGACGTATATATAACTATTTATGTTATATGACTATATTTGATATGTAATTGGCAATTGTCCAGGTGATTTTATTCAAAAAGAAGCTGAAGAAAATGTTGAAAAAAGATGGACAGAAAAAGGCAGACGAGGAGGGTAATCTCAAGACTTTTTGTTGTTGTTGGGATTATCTTTCCAATTTTGTAACTAGAGTTGTAACTGTCAGTGTAACTAGAGTTGTAACTGTGTGTGTAACCAGAGTTGTAACTCTATCAGTAACTGTCAGTGTTCACTAATTTGCAGGTTACTTGATGGATGAAGATCTAAAAAGAGAGGTGTTGAAGGTTGTGGAAGACATCGAGCGAGATCATGCAGAAAAGGCGGGACAGCGAAAAACTGAGAATGGTACGTAATTCACCAAATCTACCGTGCTAAATTATGTAATGATTGTTAAAGAGTGATATTTATCCAGGGTATCAAGTAACTAGCAATGTAATTAGGATTGTAACTAGTGTCGTAACTATGCATGTAACTATCCTTGGTATCAAGTAACTATAAATGTAACTATAAATGTGACTAGTGTCGTAACTGTGCATGTAACTATCCTGGTTATCAAGTAAGCAATGTAACTATTTTAGTAACTGCCGGTGTTCCTTACTCTGCAGATTACACGACGGCAGAAAATATAGATACAGTGATTTTTGAGGTTGTCAAAAGTATTGAACAAGAAGCACAGGGAAAAGGTGATTGCTCGTTCTTAATATTTTTAATGTAATTGTTGGTATAACTGGACTGTTTTGCTTACTCTAGTTTCATGTAAATGCTGTTGTAACTTGATTTGTAACTGACAGTGTTCCCTACTACGCACAGGGAAAAGTATGAAATCACAAGTATGATCCCCACCTCACTCAATTCCCAAAGAAGCTAGATGCTCACCGAAAATACCAGTGACCGAAATGCCGACATTTGATCTTATGCCAGGCATCATCTCTCCTTAGGCATCTTGGAAAACCCCACCGGCACCCTAAATTAGCAACATGGATGCTCAGCCGGAAAAATACCAAATAGTTGCAACACCATCTCCTGTCAGCTATATGTATCCTGAGGAAGTGGACATGAAGAAGAAAGAAGAGATCCATTTGAAGATAAGAGATGAAGTATCTGGCAAGACTGCAGAGTCAATGGGGTTGTACTCATACTCATATAGAGCACGGATTAAGAGCAGAAAAAGGGTGAAGACAAGAGATACAAAAACAACATATTGGTGGGGAGAGGTGAAGAAAGACAGAGAGAAGAGAGCAAAGGATAGAGAAGAACTCAGAAAGAAGATGAAACATCAAATAGAGAAACAAAAGGAAAAAGTAAAGGATAAAGGAGGCAAGGCTATTAATGAAAAGAAGTATGAATTCAATGAAAAATGAGATATAATAGAAGTTATCAGTGACAGTGAAGTTGAAATCCCTAAGCCTACACACATAGAAATTGAGGACTGGATGAGTTATAGAGTTTTTAATCTCATGGATGACAGCACAAAGAAGAAATGGACAAGATTATGGAACAGTATACCAGATGGGTACAAACTTGAAGTCCCGGTTTAATTTTTTTTTTTAATTCGCAATGAAACTGTCCTTTCTAATATTACTATAATTCGTCTCTGTAGGGAATTCGTTTGGAAAGGGACGATGCCTGGGTTGTAATTTTAAAAAAATGATCTAAAGGAGTTGATGACAGAAAATGGAGCAATTGCAATGAACGTGATAGACGGCTATGGAAGTGTTTTAAACGACGAATTTTATGTACATGATTCTCCAGGTCACCCTACACCAAAGTGTATGCCAAGCTTGTCATGGGTAAGGCTCTGCAACATGCACCTAATTTCATGTAATATAACTAGTAATGTGCCTATAAAATGTAACTGCTTCTGTAACTACTGGTGTAACTACAAACAAAAAAGAATAATAATGTACCTATAAAATGTAACTGCTTATGTAACTGCTTCTGTAACTACAAGCAAATAGGAATAAAAATGTAACTAGTAATGTACCTATAAAATGTAACTGCTTCTGTAACTGCTTTTGTAACTACAAGCAAACATGAATAATAATGTAACTAGTAATGTACTTACAAAGAGTAACTGTGTAACTAGTGATGTACCTGTTGCTGACTATAAACACCTAATTTCATGTAATTAGTAGTGTACCTATAAAATGTAACTACTGGTGTAACTGTTTCTGTAACTACAAGCAAACAAGAATAATAATGTAAGTAGTAATGTATCAATAAAATGTAACTGTGTAACTAGTAATGTACTTGTTGATGACTATAAACACCTAATTTCATGTAACTAGTAATGCACATGTTGCTGACTATACTTTTGTGTAACTGTTTTTCTTGAATTAGCATTCGGTGGAGAATCTATATGTGACGAACCTTCACTACTACATGTGCGAGAAGCTGTTTGAACATTTAGGAGATTCAACAATGTTGTTTTTCCCGATGACACATCAGAATCAATTTCACCACACGTTATTAATGTTTCAAATAGATCCGCCCTAATTTTTCCACCTCGACTCATTGCAGCCAAGTAGACCAAATCGTGACAGAGCCTGGACAGATGCAAAAAAAATGGTAAGTAGATTTTGCCCAAGTCTAATATGTAATGCAGGCAAAGAGAAAACATTTTCTTTAGATTTCTCATGGCTGTTTATATGACACTTAAAATGCATGCAAAAATGATTGAAATTTGGATTAAGACAGTAAAAGATCAAGCAGGGGAAATGCTTAACGAGGGTTTTAGGATGAAGTATCACGATTCAAGCACCTATGAAGAATTGATATTGAAGAGAAAGAAGCTCACCGCAAAAGATGTGAAGACGATTAGATATATCCAAGCAAATTTTGAAGGGAGCGAGATATGTATCCATAAGTTTAAAACAATGAAAGGAGAAAGCCCACCTCAACAACAACCCGCCTCGTTAGTAAAAGTTTTTCAACTTATAAGTTTAGCTCTCTGCATATATAGAAGTCATACAGGAAAACTGTAACTGAAGATGTAACTTGAAATAAATAATGTAATTGACAGGGTAACTGTGTAACTATGTATGTAATTTTTTTTTGTAGCTACATATGCAACTGACTAGATTTTTTCTTTGGCAAACAGATTAGATTGCGGCGCATTTGTAATGTACTACATGAGCAGACTTGCCGATGAGAGAGATTTTGAAGATAAGCCAAATATTACGAAGTTTCGATCCGAAGTGATCAAGAAGTTACTGAATCATAAGCAAAGTTGGATATCAATACAAGATATGAAAAGAAAAGTGTCGTTTAAGTAGTGATTGTTCATTGATTTTCAGATGATTTTAGTGAACTATATTATATTTAGAGTTATTTAAAACTTGTTGACTTGTAGCAATTCAAGTAACTGGTCATGTAACTAGTGTGGTAACTATGCGTGTAACTATCCTTGGTATCAAGTAACTAGCAATGTAACTTTAAACTTATATAACCAGAGCAGAGTAATGTAACCAGAGCATTGAGAAATCCATTCACCACACGAGCAGTACAAGATTTCTAGATTTTATATATTTCATGTATTCCCTTTAAACTTTGCAGCGTGCTGCTGCACCGCAACGGCAACATTCCTATAAATATGTAGAAGAAATTTTCTTAAGGAAATGCAATTGAAGATGTAACTGAAAATGAAAAAATCTACTGATGTAACTATTGAGTAAAGTAACGAATGAAAGAACAAGTCAAAGATTATTTCACTTTCTTATAGTCGAATATAATCCAAGTGAGAAACAAAATAGCTATAATATAACTATCAGTGTAACTAGAAATGTAACTGTCAGGGTAACTAACAGAAGAAATTTATAACTATCAAAGTAACCCTTGAAAGACTGATTGTAACTAGTGCAACTATAAATGTAACTATCAATGTAACTAGTGTCGTAACTGTACATGTAACGATCCTGGGTATCAAGTAACCTGCATTGTAACTAGTGTGGTAACTGTGGATGTAACTATCATGGGTATCAAGTAACAATAAAATGTAACTATAAATGTAACTATCATTGTAACTAGTGTCGTAACTGTGCATGTTGTTATTCTGGGTATTAAGTAACTAGAAGTGTAAATAGCAGTGTAACTGTGCATATAACTATCACTGTAACTAAAGATGTAACTGGAAATGAAAAAATCTGCTGATGTAACTATAGAGATAAAGTAACGAATGAAAGAACAAGTCAAAGATTCTTTCACTTTCTTATAGTCGAATATAATCCAAGTCAGAAACCAAATAGCTATAATGTAAGTAGAAAATGTAACTGTAGGGGTAACTAACAAAATAAATTTATAACTATCAAAGTAACCCTTGAAAGACTATGGACGAAAGGATGTAAAACAATCGCTATCGCTATATCAGATTTTTACAACTCATTCGGTTGTGTCTGCCATATTTTCCACACCTGCTGCACTTTATCTGTTTTCTCAGTACTTCATCCTTACTTCTGAACCTTTATTTTTTTGGTCTTCCGGGTGGTCTCCTTGTCAATGGTGGTTGTACTAAAATACTAGACTTTGGAAGATCCAACGGCTTGGCAATAGAAGAAACATGATTGATTGTGTAAGAATAGGTTTGACGGTATTTCTCCACCTTGAAGTAAAAAATAACAGAATAATTAGCTCCAAATTAACTACAAGCAAACATGAATAATAATGTAACTAGTAATGTACGTACCTACAAAAAGTAACTGTGTAACTAGTGATGTACCTAATTTCATGTAAGTAGTAATGTGCCTATAAAATGTAACTGTTTTTATATCTATTGGTGTAACTACACACTACAACATTAGAAATCTTAGGTGACGATTTTTCGTCACCTAAGAGAGATTTTCGTCGCCTAAGAACTTAGGTGACGAAAATTTTATCGCCTAAGTTTCGTCGTCTAAAGTTTGTGGTTTAAGTAAGTAGGCGACGAAAATCTAAGAATTTCGTCGCCTAAGATACTACTTAGACGACGAAAAAATTTCGTCGTCTAAAAAAATGGTGACAAAAAAAAATTCTTAGAGGACGATATTTTTCGTCGGCTGTGAATTTACTTAGGCCACAAAATATTTTATTTCGTCTCCTAAGAGTGTTACTTAGGCCACGAAATATTTTATTTCGTCGCCTAAGAGTGTTACTTAGGCCACAAAATATTGTATTTCGTCTCCTAAGAGTGTTACTTAGGCCACGAAATATTTTATTTCGTCGCCTAAGAGTATTACTTAGGCCACGAAACATATATTTCGTGGCCTAAGTAATACTTTTAGGTGACGAACTCCTCTTTTTTCGTCTCCTAAGTGTGGATCTTAGTCCACGAAATAATGTTTAATCGTCGCCTAAGTATATCACTTAGGAGAGGAAGATGTATTCTTCGTCGCCTAAGTATTAATTTTTAAAATAAAAAAAATTTGAAAATTGAATATTGAATACTGGATATTAATATTGAATATTCATACAAATTAAAAAAAAATTATTCATTAAATACTTAATATTAATAAATTTGTTCATATAAATTAAATAAAAATATTTAACACTTAATATTAAACCGAACAACAATATCGTAAAAAGGGGGGTGGAGCCTGCTAGCTACTTTTAAAGAAACATGTTGAACGTTTCCTCCAATCGACTAAGACGGTCTTGACCTTCTCTTTGGCTCGTCGTGCCTCCTCCTCAAATATGGCGATTCATTCATTGGCCAGTCGCGCCTGCTCGTCTGCATGTGCAATACGCTTTCTAGCCTGTCGGGCCTCCTCCTCTGCTTGTGCGATACGGTCTCTAGCCTCTCGGGCCTCATGAATCGGCGGCATATTTTTTCTGTCAAGAAAAGCACAAATTATATCACAAACACAACACAAAACAATTTTAATTCTTCATGTATAGAACATATATAATTATTGTGATTACGAAAGTAAAAACTATCTGCTTAAAATATAAATAGCCTAAATTCATGAAATTTCATGCTCTTGGACTCCTACCTAAAATATATGTCTACACGGTATTTAAACATATATATTGTACTATTGTATCATTAAAAACATATAAACAATGATCTCACCAAGCATAATCCAAAGAACGGCTTAACTGGAAACTATCAATATATAACACATTAATATATGTAAACCATGTTTTGTGAACATAAGTAAATAAGCAGATAATTGTATGTATACATAGTGGTTTTGTTCATTGTTAATATCATAAGCAACTCGCTTAGTGGCTTGGTGCCCCTGCTTTTGATCTAGTCACTAAAACATTAAGCACTCAGTAATTTGTTTAACAGAGATGAATCAACATATATTCTCCCTCCAAAACAATACCTTTCCGAAATCATTAGTTTTAGTTCTACCTTGACTTACGTACGTGTGATACTATAACAATAATATTAGATAATTTACATGTACAGCTTCTAATATGAAAGCCGACACTCATTAAAACAAAAGGGGTTTGCTTTGCTTTCTATTAGGTCTGCTGCAGAAGGAGGAGAACTGTGCACTTCACACAAAATTACAAGAAGGCACTAGTGAGGTTTGCTGTCTCTCAAACACAAGGAAAATGAACTTCAACGGCAATTTTGGGCAGTCTGACAAATAAAGGCTGCAAATAGAATCTGGGAAAGTGAACTTGCACCATCTCAATATGATTTTCAAGTCTAAAAGACTATCTTTGTCCTCTCAAGTGGGGCATCTATCTCTTTTTCCAGAAAAAATATGGAATTTCGACAACTAATTAAGCCCTTCTTTTCTATGCAATTCTTTATTTCTTTCACATAGAAAATATACCTTCACTATCACTCTTCCATTCAAATTACTTGTTCTCAATCAAAACCTTGTTCATTCTATATGCTATCATGTATAAGAAACCCCAATGCACAACATAACTAGATATTAGATATCAACAACTTCAAGTATACATATATAGCAAGACAATATAATACCAAGTATCAAAATGAAGTAATCCTATCAGAACTAGAAATTGTTGTAAGCATAAAGCCATTAGTTTTCACTGGTTCAGTAAATCGAAGTGTTTCTAACAATGAGAAAAGTCCATGATTACAAAGTAGAATATATAGCAACAACCCTCCAATTTATAGCAGTTGTATTTATTCAAACACAACACTGTGCCCAAATTCAACAACAGGTTCTCTAAAGCTATAAAACAAGATGAACAGTTGGCTCTATAATTTCATTGTGCTTCCTACAATTTCTTAGCAACCAAGCAGAAGAACATAGCCATATCCATTAAAAATTTCAGTACCAATTTACCACTGCCTAACGCAGTGGTGACATTTGTTTTCATCTTCTTTTCTTTTACTTCTTTAAACCCTTACAATAAAGAAGCAAACAGACCAAAAATTCTCATTATATACCTCTATTGAACAATAAATTGATAATTTGACAGTAATGCCAAAAAAAAAAAAAAAAAATTGGGGGAGGAATACAGTATGAGCTTCCCCTGATTTTGACGATGGACACAAAACCCAAATCTTCGATACGAAACAAAAATAGAGGGATATAAATGGCCTCACCAGTACTTAATCACAATATTCCTCCTGTTCTTGTTGACTTTGCCTTCCTTTGTAATTCCCTTGCCTTTGCTGGACGACCCCGCAGCTTGGCCTTTTTCAGACTTGGCCTCTTCGACCTCTTCACCGGACTCCGCCGCTGCTTCTTCACCAGATTTCACCTCATCGGAACTCGCCTCTTTGTCTACGCCGGTCTCCACCTCTCCGCCTACGCCAGTCTCCTCCTCTCCGTTTCCATCGGGATTCGCCTCTTCGTCTTCGACGGCCTCCGCCGCCGCCTCCCCAGCCGCCTTCTTTCTCACAGCTGCTCTGTTTTCTCTCATCGCCCTCTTCTGCTAGTTTGGCACGAGTCTTCACGCCGGTCGTCTCGGCTCTCGGCTCCGGCGGTGGTGGAGACAGATTTTCAGTTTTAAGAGAATTAGGGATTTGGGAGGAGAGGGAATGATGAACTGATCGACTGAATCGATCGATTGGGGATTTTATTCTTTCTTTCTTAGACGACGAATTTCTTCTTTCGTCTCCTAAGTACTCTACCTAGCCGACGAAAATATACTATTCGTCTTCTAAGATAATTTTAAATTTTGACAAAATTTATGGCGGAAAATTAAACCGCCGATTCAAAAATAAAAAAAATAAAAAATTCATTTTACTTAGACGACGAAGAATAAAAATTCGTCGCCTAAGTAAAATGAATTTTTTTTAACATCTATTGGGTCAAAAATATATATATATATATATGTCTACATATTAATTAATACAAAAACAAATTAATAAGCCCAGTGAGATCCCCGAATGACTGGTTCAAGGCATATATTAACAGTCGAAGTAAGTACGAACGTACACACCATTTTATAATTGTAATTATACATCACAAACAAATTTATTGAAATTAAAAATACATAATTTAAATATCATGGTTCTCCACCATAATCGTCATCGTTAGGGCCCTATCGATCGGGGCTCTAACTTTGTGGGATTTAAGTGATTTTTTTACCATCACCGTATTTCATCATAACGATCAAATGTTATTTCATAGCGTTTTTCAAAATTTGACTTTCTTTATATAGTTGTTTTGAAAAGTTGACACTTCAGTATATCTACTAATTAAGGTACACCGCATTAGTAAATATGTTGTCATTATAATGGCTAAATTCACAAAATGAAAATTTTGACCGTCTGATGTAATCGTTATAGTTAAATATGAGTAGGGTATAAAAACTAACTCGTTTCATGAGCATTCGATGCTCGATCGAAACGGTCAACCATATTTTCATAAAACTTATCACACGAAAACGCTATTACGTACCTTTAGATGACCTTGTTTGGTCGACTCTTCCAAACATTAAACTCTCATATAGATGAGACGTAATTATCCATGTAAAAATTTAGAAACTTTTACCTCCCGATACTATGGCTCTCCATAGAGAGACATAAGTATAAATAAGGTTGACCGCATTGATCGGTGCTCTAATTTTGTTGGATTTAAGTGATTTTTTTACCATCACCGTATTTCATCATAATGATTAAATACTATTTCACAGCGTTTTTCAAAATTTGACTTCTTCTATATAGTTGTTTCGAAAAGTTGTACACTTGAGTAAATCTATTAATCAAGTTACACCGCATTAGTAAACATGTTGTCACTATAATGGCTAAATTCACAAAATTAAAATTTTAACCGTCAGATATGATCGTTATAGTTAAATATGAGTAGAGTATAAAAATCAACTCGTTTCGTGAACGTTCGATGCTCGATTGAATCGGTCAACCATATTTTCATAAAACTTATCACACGAAAACGCTATTACGTACCTTTAGATGACCTTGTTTGGTCGACTCTTCCAAACATTAAACTCTCATATAGATGAGACGTAATTGTTCATGTAAAAATTTGGAAACTTTTATCTCCCGATACCATGGTTCCCCATAGAGAGACATAAGTTTAAATAAGGTTGAGTGAATTTACTTAGGCGACGAAATAATACTTTCCTCGCCTAAGATTTACTTAGGCGACGAAAAAATGGTTTCCTCACCTAAGTGTAAATCTTAGGCGACGAAAATAGAGTTTCGTCGTCTTAGAAAATAACTCTAACGACAAATTTTTTGTCGGCGTCTTTGTATTTTCTTAGGCGACGAAAATTCACTTTCCTCGCCTAAGTTAAATACTTAGGCGACGAAAAATAATTTTTTCTTCACCTAAGTAAAGATCTTAGGCGACGAAAGTTTTTTTCGTCACCTAAGTAAAAACCTTAGGCGACGAATTTTTTTTCGTCACCTAAGAAAATTCATAGATGACGAAATTAATTTTCGTCGTTAAAGTGTTCTCTTAGACGACGAAAATAATTATTCGTCGCCTAAGAATAGTCTTAGGCGACGAAATTTCTAGCTTAGAGGACGAAATTTTTTTCGTCTCCTAAGAACACTTAGGCGAGGAAACTATTTATATTTCGTCGCCTAAGGTATTTTTCCTGGTAGTGACAAGCAAACATAAATAACTAGTAATGTACCTACAAAATGTAACTGCTTCTTAACTGCAAGCAAACAAGAATAATAATCTCCCTATAAAATGTAACTGCTTCTGTAACTACAAGCAAACATAAATAATAATGTAACTAGTAATGTACGTATAAAAAGAAACTGTGTAACTAGCAATGTCCCTGTTGCTGACTATAAAACACCTAATTTCATGTAACTAGTAATGTACCTATAAAATGTAACTACTGGTGTAACTACAACCAAACATGAATAATAATGTAACTAGTAATGTACCTACTAAAAGTAACTGTGTAACTAGTGATGTACCTGTTGCTGACTATAAACACTTAATTTCATTTTACTAGTAATGTACCTATAAAGTAATTTTGCATGTGAATGTATATGTAACTACTTGTGTGACTACAAAAAAAAAAGAAATAATACTTTCAAAATTAACAAGGATGAAAAAAACACCTGGTAAAACGGAGTGACATATGAATACAGCGAGGCACCAACATTTTGCATAACAACAAGACCATGTGAACAAGGAAAACCATGAGAACTTCATTCACCACACGAACAATATGAGGTTGCCAAATTCACTAGAACTCTATATTTCTGACAATGAACTTCATAGAGATTAGTATCAGATCTGCTAACTTTCCAATGTCTTCCTTCGGCCAAGTTTTCCTTCAGCTTCTTTTCAATCTTCGGACACAAAAAAGAAAACCATTCCTTGGCTTCTTCTTTCCGAGCATAAATCATCTCCATGTTCTTCACACGAATACCTTCATTCATCTCAACAATAGGAAGACATTTCAAGGGCAACACCCAGTTGTTAAAACACTCTGCTAGATTGGTTGTCATTTCACCAAAGCTGTCCCCATTGAAAAAAGTCACACACCAGCTCTCCTTTGGAAGATCCTTCAAAAAATCTTCAGCTGGTTTGCCATCTTCTGCCCTCAACAATTCCATATTGCTTTCATACATATCTGGTGTGCGAGAATAAGCACAAGACATAAACAACTGCGGGATTCTCTGCTTTAGGTAGCAATTCTTAGGATACAGTAGAGTCAAATTCTTAAGAAGGTGCCTAAAATAAAATCCTAAAAGATTATTAGGAAACACTTTTGGATAGGCACTAAGAAGGCCACTATTACGATCAGAAACAAAAGTGACCCGCCTTGTAGAATACCTAGCCAGTTCTTCAGATAAGCATTGGTGGAAAAATGTCCAATTGCTCTCAGATTCAGAATCCACAATAGCATAAGCTACAGGATACATACCTGGAAAGAAAAACAATGATACCAGTTTCATTAGATACAACATTTGTTACACCAATAGTTACAAACATAGTTACACCGGTTCTCAAACAAACGTTTACAGTAACTATTGGTGTAGCAGAAACTGAACAAAGTCACACAAGTTACTAACTATTCATGTAACTGACTCTGTAACTACACAAGTAACTGGTCATGTAACTGCCCATGTAACTGACTCTGTAACTACACAAGTAACTGGTCATGCAACTGATTATGTGCATTTTTGTTCCATCATATAACTGATTAAAGACACAAAAACAGATGTTTCATGTAACTAGTAATGTAGCTATCAAAAGTAACTGTGCATGTAACTAGTAATGTAGCTATCAAAAGTAACTGTACATGTAACTGCTTCTGTAACTACTGGTGTAACTACAACCAAACATGAATAAATAATGTAGTTATTAGGGTAACTGTTAAAAGCAATTTGTAACTATAAAAAATAACTGGAAATAAATAATGTAACTGTCAGAAAAAATTTGTAACTATTAAAGTAACTGAAGTTGTAACTGTAAATAAATAATGTAGCTGAAAGTGAACAAAGTCACACAAGAAACTGAGAAAAAAAACAAAAAAATGGAAGTGAACAAAGTCACACAAATACCTTGATTACCATCCTTTGCCGTTGCAGCAATAAGCTGACCTTGATACTTATTGGTGATGAATGTAGCGTCTTTGAACAAAAGGAGTCGGCATGATAGAAAACCTTTCATCCAGGAAGAATAGCAAACAAACATTTGTTGAAACCTTTTTGTTTCAGAGCAAATATTCAGTGTGATTCTAGAGCCAAGGTTGGATTCCACCGTCCGCTCACAAAACCACACTAACTCAGAATAAGACTCTCCTTCATCACCAATCACAGCTTCCCTTGCCCGCTCTTTACCGTACCACGTTGTACGATAAGGAACATCTAACCCAAAATCTGTTTTTAACTCTCGACACACATCTGTAGCCGTCTTGTTTGGATTCTTTCGAAGCTTGTCAAGCATAACATACTTTATAATCTTAGAACCCATAATCCTACTACTCTAAAGGCGAATAACACCACAACAGCTATGCTCATTCACCAATATCATAATCTGAAAAAAACCGTTAAACCTGAACAAACATAAATAAAGTGTTCATGTAGCTACCACTGTAATTATGTATGTAACTATAAAACCAAATCAAATAAATTGATGTCACCACAAATGTGACTATATGTATAACTACAAAACTAACACATAAGACCTAAAGCTGAAAATCATGCAGTTCAGATTGTAACGATAAGTGTAACAACTCGTGAAACCATACAAAGTAAACATATCAAAACTAAAGCTAAACATCATGCAACTGATATTGTCACTATAAGTTTAACAATTATTGTAGCTACAAAAAGTAAACGAGCAAAACTAAAGCTACACTTCATGTAACTATGATTGTAACTACAACTTTAGTAACTGAACTTCATGTACCTGCACAAGGATGCCTTCACAAACCAGTCACAGCCGTCAAAAAATTTCTTGGAACAACAAGCTACAACAGTTTCTTTATTATTCCGCAAAAACTGAAGATCAAATCCAACTTCCACAGCATACATACGCAGCTTCAACCTAAAATCTATTGCCCCATATCTGACCCACTGAATGAATAAAAGACTCCCAGCCTTGAGTGCGATATATCTTCTGCTCCTCCCGCTTATAGCAACCCAAATACTGGTTATCCTTAAGCAAAACACTGCTCTCATCACTATAATTGTTACTAACCACACTCTCTGAACCAGAAACACCCGTATCCTCATATAAAACATCGACATCAACAACGTCTGAGTTGTAATGTGACATAAATCTAAAAAGTATCTTCATATCAACGTCATTTTCTAATTGATATACCGTAACATCATGATGAACAGTAAATTCAAGCTTGAAAATCAA
The DNA here is from genome assembly GCA_963682095.1 of Potentilla sterilis. Classification (NCBI taxonomy): domain Eukaryota; kingdom Viridiplantae; phylum Streptophyta; class Magnoliopsida; order Rosales; family Rosaceae; genus Potentilla; species Potentilla sterilis. Next base: position 13,056,739 of record OY821761.1, read on the forward strand.
TCTATTCAAATCTGGATAGCGATCTCTTACGCGCTTGTAAAAATCCAAAAATGAGCAATTACCCGAGAATGAAACCGCTGCTCCTTCACCACAACACACAAGCTTTGCTGTGTAGATACAATCCATTGCGCCAAAAAAACAAAAACATAAAAAAATAACTATAAAGTGTAACTAGTAATGTACCTATAAAATTGTTTCTGCACAAACCCGTAGGCCTAGTGGAAACTGATGAATCAAGATGTGATCTCCTCCTGCGAACCTGCTAACTAAGGGGAATACCGGGCGGGCTGGTCTTCTCCTCTCTGATGCCTAAGTTAGTACAGTTGGGATGAATAGATAACTTAAGCACGTACGATAAGCAGTTGGAGAGATCAGTTACCTATTAAAGAGGGTAGTTGAGGGCCTTATATAGGTGGTCGGGCGTGAGGTCTGGTTTTACTCTTCGATGTGGGACTGGTTTCCTTCTGTTCGCACACAAAAGGACAGCTCTGGTGGCCTGTTCGGCAGGCTAGCGTCCCCGGTCCCCGGGCCCCTGATCACAAGGTAGACTGCTGGGCCTCGGGTCCGGGTGCTGGTGATCCTGCTCCGGGCCTCAGTCCGGCCCCGGACGTACTGGCTGCGGGTCTGTGGGCCTATGTAGCCCCTCTGTGGCTACTGTCAACAAAAATGTAACTGGTTCTGTAACTGTTTCTGTAACTACAAGCAAACAGGAATAAAAATGTAACTAGTAATGTACCTATAAAAAGTAACTGTGTAACTAGTAATGTACATATTGCTGACTATAAACACCTAATTTCATATAACTAGTAGTGTACCTATAAAATGTAATTACTGGTGTAACTGATTCTATAACTACAAACAAACATAAATAAAAATGTAACTAGTAATGTACCTATAAAAAGTAACTGCTTTTGTAACTACTGGTGTAACTACAAGCAAATAAGAAAAATAATGTAATTAGATGTACCTCTAAAAAGTAATTGTGTAACTAGTGATGTACATGTTGCTGACTATAAATATCATACTGAAAACGTAGGTCTATTTTTGTTATATTTATACCAATTCTGTATCACTGAAAAGATCATATAATGTATATACCAATTGTGTTCAAAGGTGCTGCGAATCTTCATCGAAGGTTGCAGCAGTTTCATTAGGCATGCAAGACAGAGAGAGAGAGGTGAAATGAGGAAACTGACCGAGTCGATGAAGGCGTCGAAGAAGCGGCGATCGTCAGGGAGAACAACGCAGGTGAGGAGGCCTTTGTCGACAGCGGAGCACTCGTAGTCCTGGAGCTAGAGGAAGAGGCAACGGGCGCGGCAGTGGAGGGAATCAAAATCGATGAAAGCTTCGAAAAAGCGGCGATCGTCGAGGAGGACAGCGCAGATGAGGAGGTTTTATCGACGGTGGAGCACTTGTAGTCCTGGAGCTAGAGGAAGAGGCGACGGGCGGGCAACAGAGGGAATCAAAACCGATGAAGGCTTCGAAGAAGCGGCGATCGTCGGGGAGGACAGCGCAGATGAGGAGGCTTTGTTGACGGCGGAGCACTCATAGTCCTGGAGCTAGAGGAAGAGGCAGCGGAGAGAATTGAGATCGGCGAAAGTGACGAAGGCTAATTCAGAATTCAAAATGGGAAAGAAAGGAAATAGCGTGGGAGCCAAGAAAGAAAATAGTGTGCGATCGGTGTTCTGTTAGAAGAGAAAAGTGTGGAGCTATTATAATCAAGGGTAAAAAAGTCATAAAAAAAAATTCTGACCATTTTATCATTTAATATAAGATAATTAGACTATTTTATCATTTGTTATAAATAGAGCTGACTTTTTTAACATTTCAAAAAAAAAGAGTGATCTAATTATCATTAGTGAGTGTAAATGGTATTTTTTTGTCATTTGCCCAATATTTAATTTTGTATGATAAACTAGAAGACCTGTTGGACTTGAGTCCCTTTTATTTTAGAGATTTTGTGATTTCTTCTTTTATAATAGAAAAGTTATATAAGAGCTGTTGGGGTTGAGCCTTTTTTATTTTAGAGATTTGTGATTTCCTCCTTTATAATAGAAAATTTATATATATAAGAGCAGTTGGAGATGCTCTAACACATTAGAACACGAACTTAAATGTCGAGATTTTGCATATTGGGTGTCAAGATGGATACAAAGCTAGAAACCAACTTGGAGCTGAATTGCAATTGAGTAGATATTGTAGCCGATTAACAGGGTCGGTCATGAGGTACGTACGTAGCAACGTTAGGCTTATTTTCTTTAAAAAAATGTACATATCTAAAAAGCTTATATAAATTTTGTTTTTGCCTAAACCCGGGGGCCTGGTAGATACACGATGAATCCAACTTGATCTCCTGCAATCCTGCTCACTAAGGGGAATACCGGGCGGGCCGGTCTTCTCCTCTCCGATGCCTAAGTTACTATAGTTGGAATATATATAACCAAGGCTCGTATGTAAGCAGGGAGAGAGATAAGTTACCTAATAAAGAGGGTAGTTTTGGCCCTTATATAGGTGGTTGGGGGTGAGGGCTGGCCTCACCCTTCGATGTGGGACTGGTTCCCTTCTGTTTGTACATTATGGTTCCCTCTTTAGCAGGCTGGCGCCCCCGGCCCCAGGGTCCCTAGAGGCAGGATAGAGTGCTGGGCCCCGAGGCCGGGTGCTGGTGATCCGGTCCCGAGCCTTGGGCCGGGCCCTGGTGCACTTGCTGCGGGTCTGTGGGCCTGCTGTAGCCTCTCTGCGGCTACTGTCAACAAGTCTCTCAAGTTCCCGGTCAAGTGCAATCTTGAATGGGGACTTAAATCTGTCTTGCTCTTGTCCCGCAGACCCGCAGGGCTACCAACCTACCGGTGCCCAGTCCCCCAAGTCCGCGTTAAAGATTGGGCGTGACCGAGGTGAGTACCTGTTACCGATGGGAAGCAATAGTTTATAAGCACGTTTGTAATATAAGTAGCACTGTGCTCAGGTGTTGTGGTGTTATGAGCATGGAGCCGGGTGGAACCTGGAGAGTGTATGAGATGATGCCATGATGCCATGCAATAGATGTGTGCATGGGATGATAATGGGGCGTTGAAATCCGCCATGCAAGAGATGTGCATGGAATTTCGGCCGGGCACTCTGGCCTATCGGTACGAAGCGGAGCTTCACTGGGTCACAACTGGGCGATGTGCCAAATCAAAACGGAGCGGAGTTCACTGAGCCTCTACCGGGCGATCTGCCAAAGCGGAGTTCACTGAGCCTCTACCAGGCGATCTGCCAAAGCGGAACGGGGTGAAGTTTATGGGATCTCGACCGGGTTTTTGCCATATCGAGACGAGTCCCAGGTGAACTTCAGTACTGGACCTCGACCGGGCGTCCTGCCATATCGAGATGAGTCCAGGAGTATGGGAACTCGACCAGGCGTTCTGCCATATCGAGACGAGTCCCATATTGCTAGGCTGCGGGGAGATTACCCCGGCGTTGTGGGCTGTTTGAAGCACCGGTGAACACTTACTAGTTCTTCTCAGCTTGTGTTGAATAAGCGTTGAGGTAAGGGGGGTGGCGTTGAGGTGACAAGGCTCGCCGTGCAGCCCCATGTTGATCGCGGTTCAATGCGATGCAGGGTTTTTATCCTGCTGGACAAGCGTACATGGGTTAGATGTAAACTCACCCGGGTGTATAAAGCCCATGCCGGTCGAATGTTCTTATGACCGGGGTCAAGCCATGGTACTGGGCGGAACTCGACCGGGCGTCCTGCCATATCGAGATGAGTCCCCCAGTGAAATGCCATGGGGCCGGGTGGATCCTGTTCCCGGTAAGGGGGTGGCGTTGAGGTGACAAGGCTCGTCGTGCGGCCCCCGTTTGCTGCAGCTGGTGCGATGCAGGGTTTTTATCCTGCTGGACAAGCGTACATGGGTTAGATGTAAACTCACCCGGGTGTATAAAGCCCATGCCGGTCGAATGTTCTCATGACCGGGGTCAAACCATGGTACTGGGCGGAACTCGACCGGGCGTCCTGCCATATCGAGACGAGTCCCCCAGTGAAATACCATGGGGCCGGGTGGATCCTATTCCCGGGATATGCTCTCAAGCCGGTTGGATGCGTCGTAACTGGTGGGCGGATCTCGACCGGGCGACATGCCATATCGAGACGAGTCCCCCAAGTGAGATGCAGCTGGGTGGACCTCGACCAGGCGACATGCCATATCGAGACGAGGTCTCCAGTAGGATGGCGTGCAGCTGGTTGAATGATACCTAATCGCGAACTGCTACGGACCGGGCGGATCTCGACCGGGCGACATGCCATATCGAGACGAGTCCTCCGGTGATATGCAACGAAGAAGCCATGCAGCCGGTTGAATGATACCTAACCGCGAACTGCCATGGTGCCGGGCGGACCTCGACCGGGCGTCCTGCCATATCGAGACGAGTCCTCCGGTGATATGCAACGAAGAAGCCATGCAGCCGGTTGAATGATCATAACCGTGAACTGCCATGGTGCCGGGCGGACCTCGACCGGGCGTCCTGCCATATCGAGACGAGTCCTCCGGTGATATGCAACGAAGAAGCCATGCAGCCGGTTGAATGATCATAACCGTGAACTGCCATGGTGCCAGGCGGACCTCGACCGGGCGTCCTGCCATATCGAGACGAGTCCTCCGATGATATGCGACGAAGAAGCCATGCAGCCGTGGAATCTGGGGAAGTGTGGGACGGCCTGACTCCTCGGTTCCCGCTCCTACCTTCCTGTCGCCAGCGTGTGGGACAAGTGGCTGACATGCATTTAAGGAGGAAGTCCATCAGTCCCGTCAGTTATGATGGCATGGGCAGTTTACCAATGCTGGGACACGTGCCAGCAGGGGGCGGTCTTGAGATGAAGGGCCTGGATTCGCAGGCGTTTGAGTTGCTCTGATTACTTGTTTTGGAGGGATTTCAGTTGCCTAGGGCACTGGTCCCCTCTATAAAAAGGCCTCTTCTGCTCTTCTTTCTGCTGTTGCTTCTTGCTATGGAGAAACTAAGACAAAGAGAGAAATCCGGTGAAAACTCTGAGCCCTTTTGCCCCACGAGATCCGTTTCCTCGAGCGCTCCCTAATCTCTTCCTACCATTGCTCGCTGCTTTCGCAGGGCGGACTGTCCTCGGTTGAGCATATTAATCGGTAAGTTTGTTGATTTCTTTGCCCCGGTGTTCTTGTTTTGGTTTTGTTGTTTTGCGGCGGGGGGGGGGGGGGGAGGGATCTCTGTTGCTGACGGAACTGCTCTGCGGCAAACTTGGGGAGAGGCCGTAGAAGGCGCTGTTGTAGCCTGTTGCTGACGAGCGCTAGGGTTTTGTTTTCTTCCCCTAGGTTAAGATGTCATCTTCAGGTTCTGACCGGGGTTCCGAATCGGCTGCCAGAGGTCCTATCGTGGACGATGAGGAGAGACTGGAGGACTGGCTCGGTTCGGAATCCCCGGTGTCCGAAGCCGCTGACTGCTCCGGGAGCAGGGTTTCGTCTCCGTCTTCGTCTTCCGGGGCTGAATCCTCGGAGACTGAAATACCGCACGGGGTGCGCCTTGCAGATGCTCCGGCCGTGAGCTACACCATTGGCAGAGGGAAGGATGCTGTGGTGTGTGATGAACCTGAGGGTAGCATGACCCCTGGAGAGATTGCAGCGCTTCGGGAAACATGGGGTATCCCAGATGAAGTTCTGCTGCGGCCCCTGAATCCTGGATAGTCAGCCTGCAACCCGGAAGCAGGTTGGGTTGCCGCGCACCAGGACCAGTTCCGGCATGGACTCTCGCTCCCGCTGCCAAATTTCGTGCAGTATATGCTCAGTGCGCTGCAAGTGTCGCCCGCGCAGCTTCCTGGGCTCCAGTGGAGGCGATTACTGAGCCTCGGCTGCCTATACGATTTGTCCGGAATGAGTATGCCAACGGTAAACGAATTCCGGTCCTTGTATAGGTTGTCCTACTCAAGGAAGCAAGGGTCCCGGGGTTGCCTGTCCTTCAACGCCCGGAAACCTCCACCGATCGTCACCAATATGCCTACATGGGTAGACAACAGTTGGAGGAAGAAGGTGGTGATGGTGGGCGGGAGGTGGCAGGCGAGGAGTAAAATGTACCGGGTTCCTGGCGCCTTCCAACCCCTTGGCGACCAGTCGTTCGAGCTATCCGATCTGGAGCATGAGAGGGTCTCGACCATAAGATGTTGGGACGATCTGGAACGGAGTTCTTTCAACTTCATCCGACGAGAAGTGCTGGAATACTGCCAACTCGGGCGAGGTCCCGGTGCGTAGGAAGCCCCTTAGCGGTGATACTTTGTGCTTGTTTTTGCAAAATGCTAACTGTTCGCTTTCCTTGCAGGTGCATCTTCCCGGGTGACTATCAAGCCCGAAACCACTCTCTCAATGGACGGGGAAGACGTCCTTAACAAGCTGAAGGAGAAAGGCGAGACCGTCTCGCGGACGTCGGTGGACGAGGAGTCCGGCCGGCTCACGACTCATCCGAAGCCGAGGGCCATGGATGTTGACGACGGCGCCTATCTCCTGAGGCGGGTGAAGACCCATCATGTTGCGGTCCTTATGGCGTCTGGAAAGGGCAAGAGCACCGGGGGGGCAGTCAGGATTCCCGGTGGAGTGAACAGGATCCCCAACCGGCCGGTGTCTGTGTCGCACGTGGCTCTTTCCGCCCGGGTAAGCGCACAATCTTCTTCTCCGGAAGGCCGGGGAGAGAAACAGAAAGGCGGGGACATTCCTTCCTCCACGCTGGTGACGCTTACCGGTGGGTCGGCACGGGAGAATCTGGCCAAACTGTTCAGGATAACCCGCGGTGCGCAAACTAACGTTGCCGGGGAGAAGGCTGCTGCTGCTGCCCGGCAGAGTAGTCCCGCGCCTGCGGAGGCACCGAGGGGAAGCCCGGATAGTGCACTCGCCCGGCAAGTGGCGGCGGACTTGGCCGGCCTTGGTCTGGACAGACCTGGGGTTTCAGGAGCCCTGGTGGGTGGGAATCGCCCAAAATGCAAGGAATCCGTCCTCCGGGTAAGTACTGCATGGTACCACTACACTGCCTGTAGCTTGTTTTCTTTTGCTGCTTGACTAACTGCCTTTGTTGCTGCGTAGCTGCTGTACAGTCTGTACCAACCGGATGCGAGCGAGGAGCTGTCGGAGCTGAAGAGACAGATAGCTGCTCTATCGGAGGCCCGACAGCGCCTGGAGGTGGAGAAATCCGACTCGGACCGGGAGAAAAACAGATCGGAGGAGAGGGCCAAGAAGCTGGAGGAGCAGAACCGGAGCCTGGAGAAGGAGAGGGCCGAACTGGAAGCCAAGGTGGACAAGCTCCAAGTGGAAGCTGCCGCTCTGCGCGCTGCCTCTGCTGCTCCGACCGGGGAAGATGACCCGGAACTCTACGAGCGGGTCGTTCTCAAATACCGCGAGAGCGATCAGTTCCTGGAGTTTCTGGTGAAGGCCAGGGAAGAGGGCATCTCGGATGCGTACACGGAATGGGCGGGGAAGGGATGGTTAGACACTTCCCTGATGCCGATTGCTGCTGAAGGAGATATCCATGAGCAGTCGGACATCCATCAGGAGGCGGTGGAGGGGCAGCCGGATGAAGCGATTCGCTCGGACTTGGATTCTTTTACCAACGGTGCCGAGTCTCCCCAAGCCAGAGTCAACACCGGAACTGAGGTTGGCGACGAGGGTACCGCAGGAGAGGCTGGCGGATTGCCTGCTGAAGGCGGAGTCGTGGCTCCTTAGGATTTTCCTTGCTCTTTTCCTTGTAATCTTTCCAAATCGGTTACTGCTTGCATACTTGCTTGAATATGAATATACTGGAACTGGCAGAGCCGGTGGAATTTTCTCAAAAGTAGTTTGCATATATATTTGTTTTTACAACGGTTGAACCGCGAACTATGCCAAACTAACCGCTCGGAGTTAGCGGGTTTACCAGGCCTGGTCACGTTCCCGGTCAGGGTCTGTTCTTCTTTCCCCTACGTACCGCTGGAGCTGGCCGTTATCAATCAAACCCTGCACCGCTGTCTTGAGAGCGCAGCACTGATTCGTTCGATGAGTAGCCTCATCATGATAAGAGCAGTACTTGCCCGTCTGCGCCGTTGTAAGTTTCCCCTTCGGGTACTTTCTCTTGGGCGGTGGGGGAATGACGCTCCCGTTCTCAAGTAGGATATCCTCGTAGGAAGTGGTGAGAGCGGTGAAGACTTCTTGACCGGCCGGTGGTGGTGCTGGCATGATTGCCAGGGGGCGCTCTTGGTGGTACGGTACCGGCTTGTGCTCGTTCTGGGGTTTATCAGAATAGGGCCTCTGCTGCCGCTGTGGCCAGTTTCTGTTGTTGGCGTTCCGGCTGGGTTGAGCGGTGCGGTTCTCGGTCCGCTGACTGTGCTTGGCTTCCTGGCCGGGCGGAGGGTTCTCTTCTCGGGGATGGTCTTCCTGCTGCTCATCCCGCTTCCTCTTCAGTAGGTGATGCCCATAGGTCTCATGATCGGCCTGAGCATGCCGGATGGCCATAGCCATCAACTCGTCATACCCCTGCGGGAGTTCTACCCGGACGGCATAGGAAAACTTGCCTGCTCGGAGCCCCTGCTTAAACGCCATTTCGGCGATGCCTTTGTCCAGGTTCCGAACCCCGGCCGTAGCCGTCTGCCAGCGGTTGACAAAAGTTCTCAGTTCCTCTCCGGGGGCTTGTATGCAATTGAAGAGGATGGTCGACGTCCGGGCTCCCTCGACTCGGAGAATGAAGCGGCCTACGAACCGGTCGGCTAACTGCTTGAATGCCTCGATCGAGTTTGCTGGAAGCTCGTAGAACCAGCTGAGCGCTTCTCCAGACAAAGTTTCCTGGAAGATGTTGCAGCAGACTGCATCGGAGTATCCCTTGGCGCAGGTTTGGGACCAGAAACTGTCCAGATGCTGGTACGGGCAGCCGGACCCTGAATATGTGAGTTTGAGGGACTTCTGGTTGCCAGATCTTCCCGACTCTATGACCCGGTGCGAGAAAGGATCCATGCGCTCATTAAACCGGGCGCCCTCCATCGGCCGCGCGGCTCTTCTCTCGTCGGCCTCCATTTGGGCCTTTAAGTCTGACACGGTGTTGGCTAACATCTGCAGCGCCCGTGCGGTCGGAGTCTCAACTTCATCCACTGACGAAGCGCCAGGCTGGCGGGAGGTTGTCGTGCTCTTCGGCGGGCCTGAGCCTGCTGGCGACTTCTCTCACACGGGGTCACCGGACCGACCGCCCGAAGATTGCCCTGCTTCGGTGTGTTGAGGTTGGATCGGCAGGAGTGTCGCCTGCGCCTCGGCCATGGCGTCACTACACTGCTGTCCCCTTTCCAGGGCGGCCACTAGGGCAGCATTCACCGCCTCCATCTCTTCGTACCGGGCGTTGGACTTAGCTCTGTCCCTGTCGCTCTCCTCTCTTAGACGACTGACCTCTGCGGCCATTGCCCGTAGTTCTCCCGCCATACTGCTATGGCCGGGGCTGTACGTAGGGTCCCGGTCCGGGCTTTCAGATCGATCGCTTGGATCATCTGAGAACGTCAAGGAGAAGCCCCGTCGCTCTGGACTGTCTTCCTCCTCTGCCGGGCCTCTTCCGCGCGAGCTGTCGTGGTGGGGATCCGGCACGCCGGATGGTCCCCCAGAGCTCCCTCCTTCCTGACCGTTGCCCCGGTCGCCGCGCGGCTCCCGCGTGACGACTGGGGTGGAGGTGAGCGTCTGCACTACTGCAAGACGTCCCTCCTCGGCGGTATCTTTCTCTGGACTCATTTCCGAATTCTCTCCCAACGGTGTTGCTTACACGGCTTTTCGTTCAAGCTTCCCACAGACGGCGCCAATTGTTTCTGCCTAAAGCCGGGGGCCTGGTAGATACACGATGAATCCAACTTGATCTCCTGCAATCCTGCTCACTAAGGGGAATACCGGGCGGGCCGGTCTTCTCCTCTCCGATGCCTAAGTTAGTATAGTTGGAATATATATAACCAAGGCTCGTATGTAAGCAGGGAGAGAGATAAGTTACCTAATAAAGAGGGTAGTTGGGGCCCTTATATAGGTGGTTGGGGGTGAGGGCTGGCCTCACCCTTCGATGTGGGACTAGTTCTCTTCTGTTTGTACATTCTGGTGCCCTCTTTGGCAGGCTGGCGCCCCCGGCCCCAGGATCCCTAGAGGCAGGATAGAGTGCTGGGCCCCGAGGCCGGGTGCTGGTGATCCGGTCCCGAGCCTTGGGCCGGGCCCTGGTGCACTTGCTGCGGGTCTGTGGGCTTGCTGTAGCCTCTCTGCGGCTACTGTCAACAAATTTGTTTTCATCACCATCTCTTTCATCTTAGTTTGATATAGTCCAGCAAGAAGGGCATTTTTTTTTGCTTTTGGAGGCTCTAGGTTTTTTCTATTTTACTTATTGCTCTAGGTTCAAATCACTTTATGCCTTTTTTTTTTTTACTAATGTTAAATGAACCACGTTTTGCATCCCACTTAGAGCCACCTCATGTATCAACTTATGTGGGTTGTACATGACGTGTGACCACCCAATCAGAATGTTTCATTAAATGATGTGGTTGTACCACATAAACTGACACATAATGTGGGTTATATGTGGGATGTCAAAAGGTGGTTCACCTAGTATTGCTCTTTTTCTTTTTGGTTTCTTCTTGTTTCTTAATTTCATAATTGAACCACAGTTAAGAAGATGCAAGATTTTTTTTTTTGGCCTGGTCGTTTGGCAATTGCCCCGGTCAAATATTACTTTTTAGATTTTTTATCGAAATATATTATTCCATTCATGAAGAATTACAATAGTTTAACGTATTTTCATTGAAGTTAGCTATTATTAAAGTAATTCTATTTTAATAATGCCGAGAGCTATAGATGACTATTACGGAAATTAACCATTTCGACAATGCAATGCAACGAGCGGCGTTGGAAGATCATTAACTTATTTGTATAGTGTGATGTAGTTAGTCTTCATTGTCAGATAGAGCTAAAACGTTAATCAAATTGTAAAATGACTTCAATGACTAATGAAATGTGGTTCCAATTTTGCTCCGTATAGTGTGGATATATGATCAACCAAGGACTACTGTGGTGGGTTTTGCCGGTTGGGTTGGACCATTTTATGTTCCGAACTAAACCCTACACATCTGCACTACCCAAAACATAATTTTCCCACTATGATCGTTGTGGATGCTTTATACTACTTATCGTTCTACCAAACTTCTAACAATGAAGTGAACAAAAACAAAAACGAAGATCAATATGATCTCCTACTTAGATAGCTATAATAAATCTTTTGTTGGTTACATATGTCATCTAACCAAAGGTTTTCAGCTTTATGTCAAGATCGATTAATTATGTAACGCTCTAAATTTAGTGATTACTTCATTTTAAGGGACGCAAATGATCCAGTAGGATGACATTAAAACGAAGAAAAATATTGACAAAAATAAAAGCAAAGAAACTATTTGATAAGATTGGTAATGTTGATCGATCAGCATACACTCATGCTTCCTGTAAATTTAATATATATATATGTAAGAATGACTAAAATATGTGTAATCAGAACATATATGTAGGATCGATTCATTAGGGGAGTAACATACTTATACATGAAATTATTGAGTAGATATGAGTAAGCTTGATCAATCACAATTTGAATGATGAAGTTACTAATTTGTAATTTATTTGTCAGGCTTGTATCACACTAGAACTATATATTGACTCACTTGATGAATCTTCCAATCATTTAACTTTAGAAAAATAGCAATATATCATAGCCAAGCTTTATTTGTCATCTGTTTATTAGCTTTCTTCTACCCAAAACCGGATACAGAGATACAACAGTTGATTGTTGAAAAAACAAAGATTAAAAGACGAGGTTTATTTCTCTCTTGATGTCATCATCATCTGGTATTAAGCAACCACTCCAGTTGTAATTGCAAGCCCACCAGATTGACGAGCAGTAGTTTGAAACCTACAAACCTTGCAGAGAGGTGAAAAGAGTGATGGAGTTTTGTACTCATCCTCTCCACCCATCAATGGCATTGGAACTCTATTGACTCTACTAACATAACCCGGCCGGTAAACTGTGTCTCCAAGTGAGCAAAAGTATCATCAGATGGTATATGGTAATGATGAACCCTAGCCTGTCTTCCTTTTCTCCAATAGGCCTAACCCTAATGTTTATGTCGACCAGATCAGTGACTGTATGTAAGTCTTGCGTAATTTGCGTCATCAGTTCTCTCGACGATCACCTCTCTATTCTCACCATTAGTCCTCCATTTGGCTCCTCCGTATTCAGGAATGTCAACTGACTCACCATTCCACTTAACCATGAGAGCATCAGCTTTGTTGTTCCACTTGGAAACTCTCTTTGCTCCAATAACAAGGCTGTGACTGTCGAACATGATTGAGATGGCTTAAATCCATGTGAAGTCACGAGTCCTTCCTTCTGGTCGAGTCCCAATGAAATGTGCGTTGATGTGGAGGTTTTCTTCTGAGTCATTGTGAGCTGTCCGGGAGAGTCCGTGGAAGTTGGATGACGTGCACAGGAATTCTGCCGAATTTGATCAAGATTTATTGCGATTTTCTTCCTCTATTTTCTGCCGAAAATTCCCAAGATAATGGCTGAATAATTGAGCAATATCTCTTTAGGTTGTCCATGAATTAATTCAGCCAAAAATCTTGCACAAAGGATGGAATTCAGTCCACATTCGTAAGCCAAATCCATGTAGAACTCGGTTTAGGTTTTCTACTTTCGGCAGACTTGACCTTCGTGCATTCAAACTAGTATAACTTTTTTCTCAGAGCTCCGATTGATGCGATTCTAAGTCCCAGAGAAACTAGACTCGTAGAGCTTTCCAACGGCGTATGGCACGTTCTCTGGTTCCAAGCGATGTGTCCCACAGAAATTCCGGAAGTCAGGACACAGTCCCAGGAAAATCCTGGTAGTCCCTGGATTGGTTTGCTCAAACTGCCAAGTTGCAGCCTTCATTTGGGTGACTTCCCGAACTCCGATTGATCTAAAATTTTGGCACAATACACTTTAGCTTCCCAATTATATGCATACCAAATTTCATCAAATTTGGAAAAGGATAGATCAGTTTAGCACGAGCCTCAAAATCACGAAAAAGACATATTTTTCACTTTTTGCTCAGATTTCTTTACTTAGTCATTTTTCTGACAATTAAGCACATTTTCTCCAAAACTCTACCAAAGGGACACTAAACTATATTATGACTCTATCTTACAATAATAAGGGTTAAGCATTGGATAAATGGGGGTAAAAACATATTAAGAACGATGCACATTGTGCTCCTATCAACTACCCCACACTTAGCTTTTGCTAGTCCCTTAGCAAAACAAAAACAAAAAGACTCAACTACTGTCCCTAAATGATTGTCTCAGGATCTTTAAAACACATAGCTTTCAAGTTAAGCGTTTCAATGTAAGCACATACATCCCGAGCGTCATAGACATGTATCAAAGCATGAACAAGTAAGAAACGAAAATCACAAGCAATGAAATGTTATGTTGATTTCATCCTCCTCACTAGGCATACTCTCTTCTTTTCACTCATGATATGGCAATATTCACTCAAAGTATATGCAAGAAAATAGATTAAGAGTTACAAAGAGTAACTTGCATATTTCATCAAATAAAGGCACTTTGTGAATAGATCTTTCAGGAAAAACTTCATATAACAACTATGTGCACCAATGAACCAAAGCCATATGCTCACTCTTGACAAAAATCTCCACATACAAAGTTCACCTATTATTCGAATCATGAGAGATCTTATATGGGAAAATAGTGGGGCTAGGCATAAGGAATTCGCATTTTAGAATAGTGGTGAGAAAATGTCACCAAGACTTAGCAAAGCTCAATACTCCTTATGACTTCACTTCAAAAGGGCCAAGTTTAAACTTGTTGGGCCCAAACTTCATTCTTTTCTTCCCCATAACATAGTGAATGTGAACAAAGGTCAAGTATGATAATAATAGACCTTCAATTGTAAAACAAACTCCAAATTCACCACAAGATCCCAATCCAAGCATTTCATTTTTCTTTTGATTTCTTTTGCCGAAACTTTTCAATTTTCTTGGTTTAATCGGCACAAATTTTTTTTTTTTCTTTTATTTTCTGTCCAAAATTTTCTCTTTATTTTCGGCACTCATGGCTTTTCATGCTTTTGGATTGGATCACCCCACACTTACTTCAAATCATCACTTCAAACAACAAATTCCAATTAAACTTTACCAAGTCTTGACAACAATGGTTAGGATAAACTGTTCTAAGCTCAAAGAATGTGTATCATGGTGATGAAATAAATGGCTCAATGTCGGCTCAAGGGGGTTAAAACTAAGGAGTCCCACGATGGGCACAAATTAGGCATATGCTTTATTTGGCAATGGTGGTAATCCTAACATGATCTTTTCAATCCTTTTCAAAATCAAGGCATTTCATGAATAATAGTTTCAAAAATTGTCAAGAGCAAGTTCTAGCATTCTAGGTAACATTAAAATCTATGGCACATAGTCATTGAATAATCAAAGAATAATGAAGTTTTGAAAAATTCTGCCCATTTTTATCACTCATGAAGAAAAGTATATGGCATCAAAACTCACATAGGTTATTATGGAACAAAATCAACACAACATACATGCTTATTACACAAATAAGTTCAAGTCTCAAATGTTCATACCAATCACAAAGTCCATGAAACTCACAATTATTTTTCAAGATTATGCAAAACCATCATCTATGCATTCAAAGATATAATCATCATCGACTATTTAAGGGCACCTAAGACTCAAAATAAAATCAAACAAAAAGCAACGAATTTTTTTATATTTTTTTTCTGGATTTTTCTGATTTTGTATTTTCTTTTTCTTTTTATGACTCAAAACAAAATACTTAAAACAAAAACAAACATGTGAAACATGTATCCCTACCCCACACTTAGAAAATTACATTGTCCTCAATGTAAACCAGAAATAATGTTGTAATTTCTAAGCATATGATGAATTCCACAAATTCCACATTCATACAATTCAACCAAAAAGAGTTTAGGGATTTAGAAAATTCAAACTCTCGTAGACGGCTCCTTCACAATTTTGGTTGAAATGGGTTGCCTCCCATGCAGCGCTTAATTGTTTATAGTCCTTTAGCCTAGACTCTTCACTTCTTAATCAAGTTGTGGGCGACGCCTTTTGGAGTGTACACCTCCAAATTCGTGCCTCCTTACAATGGCTATCATAACTCGATGCATGATTACTCCACTCTTCAACTGCATCGCATCAAGATAAAGAAATTTAGAAGAGTGGAGATGAGAATTCAAAGAATAAGTTAGTAGTGAGTTAGTGAATTAGCTAAAGTTAGAAGTTAGTGTATAAATATATAATAATTAGCTAAGTAGAATTTAAGTGTAAATCAAGAACAAAAGTTTGGAGTATAGAGTCTCATTTCTTGCAACACTTGTCGTCCTTCCCAAGTCAATGAGAGCTTCAATCAACTGTTTACAATATAATTCTTCACATCTTCCTTATGATCTGCAACTAACAATTAAACTCTACAAGAATCATGAGAATCAATATGTATAGGTTAGAAAGAATGAATTAGAATAAGTTAGAGTATAGGTTAGAAATAAGTTAGAAGTAATGTAAAATTTTCAAACTATAAATGTATCATACGAATTCTCTATAAGTATATATTCCACACGATTTATGCAAGTATAAGTTTCATGAAAATTTATAAGTATCACACAATGGATCGGTCCTAGTCTTTCAAGAGTGTCGAAAATAGTATGAGATTGCCGAACCTAGAGTCTATTTCTTTTATTCACACAACTTTAAAATTTGAGGTACGTGGAGCAGATGAGATAACAGTGCAATGGACTGATGCAGCCCAAGGTAGTATCATGCTTATTCCGATATACCTCAAAAATTAAAGACGAATTTTATCTTTTGAAGAAAAAATAGATTCACATATGCTCAAGTTATTTTCTAGCGTCTAAAGTGAGGTGATGCTTCGGCACAAGCAGTTGTCTAGGTCGAGCATATTTTACTTTTCAAAGGCGGTGTCGTTAAGATCCACGGAGAGTGAACTCTCTTTAGGAACTAGGCAGGTCTCAAAGTTGGTAACCACGGAGGACAAGTCCCCTATCGACTCACTCACAGAGAATGTACATCAGTCTGTGGGTCTTGAGAACCAATTTTACAAACCTCGAACCAATCAATGAAAAATAACTTGCCCTATACTTTGTAAAATAAACTCGGGTCCTAGCGGTCTACAAGTGTTGATTAAAACCGCCCTTAACCTCACAGAAGTAATACTATTGCTGAAATGTCGCTTTGTATGCGTGGGGGGGAAGTATCCCGCGTTTTCCAATCTACATAAAAACGGATCCAACAAAGCACCATTCAAATGAATGGTTTTGGTTATGATCAACAAAAGAGGCTTCACCTACATGTTACACTTTAGAAACTACAATAAACTCAAAGCATACACAAAAACTATCAACTTCCTAGAAATTATCTAAGTGTACAAACATTCACAATGATATCACACAATTGGCAATTTAGCAAAATAAAAACCAAAACCCAAAAACCAAAACCCAAAAACCAAAAATCGGAAAATCCTATTTACTATTACATGTCCAAAAAATTCCTATTAATACATATCCCAAAATCTATTGAAAAATTAAATAACCTGCAATATACATAATTACAAACAACACTTTATGAATTAAAATCATTTAATTTCCCCGGCAACGGCGCCAAAAACTGATGGAGGTGTAATCCAAGCACAAAGTACCTGCAAAACAACTTCATACACATAATACCCTTCTTGTGTCGAGTGTAGTATTGACAAGTAGGGATCGTTCTATCCGGGGAAATCAAGGGCTTTCAATTACATAAAGTATTGCACAAAAGGGGGTATCGATTTTTAAACTAAAATACCTACTGATTTTTACGATTTTTATATCCTAAATTATTATTTACATATGATCAACATCTTCCACACAATCACCAAACACAAATCTCATTATACATGCAACAAAATTAAAACAAGTAATAGGGGCAGCAGCAAATATCGAATTCAAGATCAATTAAGTTCCAATTTAATTAGAGCCAATGCGGTTATTCTAATTATTCAAAACATCACAAGTATTTAGAATCCAACATGCGTGTAATCCTAAACATGGTACTAGTCGGTTTAATAACACAATGCGTAGAAATTAAACACAAATAGCACATAAGCACAATATGTCGAATTGGAACATGTTAGCAAGTATGGCGTCACTCATCTCACATCGACATGTAAATTTCCAGAATTACTCTAGCCCTTAGATAAATACATATCAAAACATAACATGCGTATGATCCAACATATATTAAATCGGCATATGAATTCAACACCTAGATAACAACCATGGCCTACGATTTCATCTAGACATCTCCTTCGGTTGCACACGAATTATGGAAATAAACCTAATTAAATCAAGAACACATTCAAAATTCTACTGCCCATAAAACATATTTAATCATATCACATGCATAAATCGGCAATTATATACAAAAATCCCAAACATTTATAACAAAGATCCAAAGATCCCATACATAATTATCAATACCAAAAATAAATCCAGAAATTAAAACATATTTCATAGACAAAAGTATGTTTAAATACAAAGAATTGAAAACCAATAAAGTACAATCCATGTTACAACCTTATGAAGATTCAGCAAGGATTGGTGGAGGTTGGATTTATGTGAAAGATGGTAGGTGGATTCGGCAAGAATTCTTGGTACAATTTCTGAAAATAAATGGGCAGGGATTCGGCAAGGTTTTTTAGGAGAAGAGAAGATGTTTTTTATGAATACAAAGTGTTGTATTTATAGAGGCAAGGGAGGCAGCTAGGGTTTACAAAACCTAGTTTTTCTAAAACTTATCCTGCTGGCAGATTTGACCTTTGAGTGAAGATTATGGAATATCTTTCTCTAGAAAATAGATATTAAGGTGATTCCAGTTGGGTTGGAAACTAGACTCCCGTAGCTTTCTATCCATATAAGGCTCGAATTCTGATTCATTGTGAGCTGTCCGGGAGAGTCCGTGGAAGTTGGATGACGTGCACAGGAATTCTGCCGAATTTGATCAGGATTTGTTGCGATTTTCTTCCTCTATTTTCTGCCGAAAATTCCCAAGATAATGGCTGAATAATTGAGCAATATCTCTTTAGGTTGTCCATGAATTAATTCAGCCAAAAATCTTGCACAAAGGATGGAATTCAGTCCACATTCGTAAGCCAAATCCATGTAGAACTCGGTTTAGGTTTTCTACTTTCGGCAGACTTGACCTTCATGCATTCAAACTAGCATAACTTTTTTCTCAGAGCTCCGATTGATGCGATTCCAAGTCCCAGAGAAACTAGACTCGTAGAGCTTTCCAACGGCGTATGGCACGTTCTCTGGTTCCAAGAGATGTGTCCCACAGAAATTCCGGAAGTCAGGACACAGTCCCAGGAAAATCCTGGTAGTCCCTGGATTGGTTTGCTCAAACTGCCAAGTTGAAGCCTTCATTTGGGTGACTTCCCGAACTCCGATTGATCTGAAATTTTGGCACAATACACTTTAGCTTCCCAATTTTATGCATACCAAATTTCATCAAATTTGGAAAAGGATAGATCAGTTTAGCACGAGCCTCAAAATCACGAAAAAGACATATTTTTCACTTTTTGCTCAGATTTCTTTACTTAGTCATTTTTCTGACAATTAAACACATTTTCTCCAAAACTCTACCAAAGGGACACTAAACTATATTATGACTCTATCTTACAATAATAAGGGTTAAGCATTGGATAAATGTGGGTAAAAACATATTAAGAACGATGCACATTGTGCTCCTATCACTGAGACGATGGCAAAGTTTCCTCCCTCGGCTCCACGGAAGTAGAAAATTAAGCCGTCACCGCCAATAGAACATTACGCAATCCGCTACGGAGGGTCGTAGCAGATTGCTCCATACCCATCACAGCTGCCTCTCCTAACTGCCCAAAATCACCAAATCGGAGCATATTAGTAAAGAGTAATCAGTAGGTATGTAGGACAGGAAAACGAGTTCTGGATCAAGATAGACCATGCATGAATATATCTATGTAAGTCTTGTAATTCTAATAAGAGATGTAAATGCAAAGTAACTGAAGAGATATATATGCTCTTACTCTTGCAAGTGACTTCACACTTGCTTCCGCAGTTAACGAAGCAACCCTTTTTTTCTTCTTGTTTTTCGGCTTCCTCTGGGGGCATTCTGGTGGACAAACAAGGGTCTTGTAGAAACAGGCTCCCTCAGCTTTGCACTTGCATTGCTCCTGTCCCGTCGCTAGCGGTGGCAATACGTCGTAGTTTGTGCTGTCACTAATTGCATTGCCGTTACCATTCCCTTTTCCATTGCCATTTCCATTACCGTTGCCGTTGCCGTTGCCGTTGCCATTACCATTACCGTTACCGTTTCCGTTGCCGTTGCCGCTGCCACTACCAGTGTTGCCATTCCCATTCCCATTCCCGTTCCCATTGCCACTGCCGGTGTTGCCATTCCCATTCCCGTTCCCGTTTCCACTTCCAGTGTTGCCATTGCTGTTCCCATTTCCATTGCCACCGCCAGTGTTTCCATTTCCATTGCCACTGCCAGTGTTTCCATTTCCATTCCCGTTTCAATTTCCACCGCCTTGGCCCAGAACAGAGTTAGCTACTCTATGTGTTTACCTTCTTCTTCTATCTGTACGCTGAAGTACTTTTCTGTTGTGGTTGTTCAATACAAAGAAGTACTTCTGTTGTGAGCAGAAGAAGGATTGATGGAAATTGCACAACTCGTAACAGTATTTATAGGGGAGTACTGAGGAGAATCCAGGATCAAATTTTATTTGCACTAATCGATCTTTGTTGACCAAAATGGTTGCTTAATTAGCTGGACCATCATTTTAGTTAAGATGCCATGCAAAAACATCCTTTTTGAGAACCTGAAGCATTCTTTTTTTCGATAGGATTGGGCTAGACTTTTTAGGATTACTAAACCTTCAAATCCTCGCTTCATGTTAATGGTTTGCTATTTTGTCATATGTATAGCACATTATCATCTCTCTTATTATCACACTCAAAGTGCTATTTAACCGTGAAAATTGCAAATCGCGTGAATATATATATATACAGCCTCCTTCTAATAAGAGATTCCTTATATTTGTCATTTTAAAGAATCAATCATTTAACATACTTTTCAAGAATATATTAACATCTCCATCATTCAACTTTCATGTTTATATGAGTAGATCAAATCTAGAAATTTCATCTCATTTGATAATCGTTAGAGCATTGAAAATTGTGATTTACAAGTAAAAACATGAACGATTCAGGTTTGACAGATTTGATACGTCCATTGATTTAATCTAGTTGAATATCTTAACAATCACCAATTTGGTTAAAAACTTACATGAATAATCTACACATACAAAGCTAGTGATTGAATGGTGGAGATGTAAAAATGTGATAAAAAAAAATTGGTCTAATTATCAATTCCTTAAAATGAATAAAATAATAGATCCCTTAGTGGAAAAGCTCCCTATATATATATATAGTCATTCCAATAAGGGATCCCTTATTTTGTACATTTTAAGGGATCAGTTATTAAACCAACTTTTTTATCACATTTTAATATCTCCACCATTCAATTACTAGGTTTGTATGTGTAGATCATTCTTGTAAATTTTTAGCTAAAATGATAATTGTTAAGGCATCTAACAAGATGAAATCAATGGACATATGAAATCTATCAAAACTGAACTGTTTATGTTTTTATTTCTAAATTTCAATTTTGAATGCTCTAATGATTATCAAATTGAATGAAAATTTACATACATGATCTACTCATATAAACATGAAAGTTGAACGGTGGAGATGTTAATATGTGATCGAAAAGTATGTTAAATGATCGATCCCTTAAAATGGACAAAATAAGAGATCCCTTAGTGAAAGAGACATCTATATATATAGTTTCTATCCAGACCTCTCTGAAATTAAATAGCAGGGCTCCTTATTTGACATATTTTCTGATCAAATTTATACATCTCCACCGTTCATTATTCAGGTATATGTGTGTATATCATCTCTGCAAAATTTCATCAAATTTGATAATCGTTTGAACATTTCCAGTCGTAATTAACACAAGTGGTTCATACTGAACAGATTCAGTATGTTCATTGTTTTTTTTTATCGTTTTGATAACTTAACGATCACTAAATTTGATGAAATTTTACAGAGATGATCTACACACATATACATGAATATTGAACGGTGGAGATGTAGAAATTTGATCAGAAAGTTGGTCAAATAAGGAACCCCGCTCTTTAATTTCAGAATGGAGCCCCGTTCTGGATAGGGACTCTCTATATATATATATATATATATATGTTCAAGGAAGGTTAATTCCGTAACTTCCGTGGTATGTCTTGTCCTAATAAGGCTAGTAGTCTAGATTCTTTATTAGATAGGGAATCCCTGATTACTAGGGATACTTGATGTAATGCCTATATAAAGACCTCCTTATCAATCAATAAAGACAGAGTTTATTATCATCTATTTCTCCTAGAACACGTTATCAGCACGTTGCTCTAGCCTCCCGTCTAATAGCCCTAAAACCCTAAAACCCTGATTTCCGAATTTTTTTTTCCGAAACCCTAATCCCGACCGCCGACCGCCGTCCTTACCTCCGGCACCGTCGGTCCATTCTCGGCAGTACCTGCGCTGCCGACCTGCCTCCCTGCCGCGCCGTACCTTCACGAGCTGCTCCTCCTCTGCCTCTCGGCAGACCGGCTCGCCTGCAGCCCAACCCGCTCGCCAGCAGCCCTCCCTTGCGTGCTATTCTTTGCACGCATCCCTCGAAGACCAAAATTGCTCGCAAGCCAAGCAAGCGGCCCTCGAAGCCTTCTTCGTTGCTGAGAAGACATCAAGAAAAATCGAAGAAAACAAGCTTCCCCAAAAGTCAAGTTTCTTTCGATCAAGTTTCAATTGAAGAGGTAAATATTTTATAATCGTTCCCGCTTATGAAATTTCAATAGTTGGGTTGTGTTTTCTTCCGGGACCTTTCCGTGTCCCTGCTACCTCATCCCGATTCTATCGCTTCTCGGGACGGCATACGGGGATTTAGTCACCCCGGTTTCAAAGTTTATTGGGGTAACTGTGATGTTACCGGCCACCGTTATGCTTGTGACTGTGATGTCACTGTGAACCATAACGTATTCTTATTAAAAGAAAACAAAGGGAAGATATCGATTGTGACTTGAAGTCACGTTAAGCATCGATTTATGTGACCATGATATATCTTGGCACTGTTATAAAAGAACAATCAAACTTGATTAGTATTCAAATATACTAACGTCTCTCTGTTTGTATTCTGTAGATGGCTGACACTCAGCGTCCAGAATTTGACATCTTGGATGTCCAAGGCAAGGAATACAAGAGGTGGGTCTCAGATGTAGAGAACACCTTCATTGGTAAAAGATTTACCGCCACCATCAACCCTCCTGAGGATGCAAGCTTACAAGCTTCTCCTGAACAGAAATCACAAGCCCTGATGTTTCTCAGGCGCCATATCCATCCAACGCTCAAGAAGCAATACCTGAGGAAAACCGATCCCAAAGAGCTATGGGATATCCTCAAGGACCGCTTCGACAATGTGCATGACGCACAACTCCCAGACCTCATGTCCGATTGGGAGCAAATCCGCTTATTGGATTTTGATTCCGTCCAGGAATATCATCAGACTATGCTAAACTTGCAATCTGATTTGAGCTTTTGTGGGGTCGAAAAGACCGATGACGATATGATGGAGAAGACTTTCACGACATTCCCAGAATCTGCGTCCATGTTGTCGCATCAGTACCGTGATCTCCGTGAGAAAGGCACTATCAAAACCTTCAGTGATTTGATGAATGTGCTTCAAAGAAAGGAGAGGTACCATGAGTTGATTCTTACCACCAATAAGAGGCCTCGAGGACCGAAATTCATTGCGGAATCTCATCAAGCCCATGGTAAAGCTTCTAAGCAAAAACATCAACCTCATGAACGTCAAGCACCACCACCACGTACGCCAAGAGCAACACGTGGCGGACGAGGAGGGAGAAGAAGCGTCGGCCGTGGCCGACAGCTTTCTTGGACAAGGGATGGTGGCAGCGCCGCCGCTCCTAGAGGAGGGAACCGGCCCGGTTCCGGCCCTCGACGTGGTGGCCACGCCTCAAGCTCTGCTTCGGCGCCTTGCTTTAAATGTGGCTCCATGAATCATCTTCAACGCAATTGCACAGCAAGTAGAGAGATTCAAGCCGCTTACAAGAAACACAAACAATACATAGAACAAGAAACAAACTATGTAGGAGACCTTGAGGAAGAAGAGTACGATGAAGAAGATACCAACTTCACCGTTGATGACTTCCAACCTACCAAGAAGCGTAGGACTCAGGAGTATGATACTCCGGATTATGAATAAGTATTTGACTTATGTCATGAGATACATGTTCAAATTTGATTTTGATTGTTATTTTTGGCTTTCTTTAGTCATAATTCACGACTTTGTTCGATAAGTCGTTTAGAACATCCTTGATGTACTTTTGAGTTGTCATCAATAAAAATTCTCTTATTCAATGAATGATCTGAGATTTTTACATCCCTATGAAAGCATAAATGGTTCAATGCGTCCAATTCTCAATGGCATAATTATTTTGAGTTCACCACAATTCTGGTGATGTTAACTCAAATCCGAAATAAAATCACAAAGACAAATGACAGACTCGCGAGAAATCGCGTTGCACATTAGGCCAGCCATTCGCCAACTTGGCTGCGATTCACCAGGCCTCGCTCGCCATGGCTACTGGCCAACTTGGCTGTGATCCGCCAGGCCTCGCTCGCCATGGCTACTCGCCAACTTGGCTGCGATCCGCCAGGCCTCGCTCGCCATGGCCACTCAGCCGCTTGGCCGAGACTCGCCAAGCCTCGCTCGCCAATGCCACTCAGCGCTTGGCCGCGACTCGCTAGGCCTCACTCGCCATGGCCACTCGCCAGCCTGGCTCAACACCGAATCCGGTTTTTGTAACCAACATCGATAGCCTATCGAACAAATGCAACTTTTGCATCAATGGCTCGGCAACGACGTGTCTTCGGACTCGCCATGCTTCGGATTTAGCTCAACCGTCGCATCGTATTGCCTCCATGCTAGACCGGCACTCACCACTCGCCTTGCTTCGGCTCGGCGTTAGGGTAGCTTCGGCCTTACCACAGCTTCAGCTTTGGCTTGGCCCCGGCCTTTGCCTTGGCCTCCCCCACGCCACCTACGATGGTGTCCGGTCTCAATCTTTGACCTAGGCCATGTTAAATGTTGGTATTCGGTGATTAAAATAAGGCTTATCTCTTTCTCTCAAGTTATGTCGATGCCATGGCTATGTTATTGGCCTTAATGCACTTCATTCTGTGATGATATATTGCTTCAGTACACTTACTTTAAAGTGTTCGCCAAAGTCTAGAGTAGACTATTGATTTGATTTACATTGTTTTTGTAGATGTACAAGGCGAGATTGAGTGTTTGTTGGATTGTGCAACAACTCACACGATTCTGAGGAATAGGCAATTGTTTTCGGATTTTTCGCCAAGAGAATCGTCGTTATCTACGATGACAGGAACCGGACCCGTCATTAAGGGTCGTGGCACTGCTCAATTCTTATTGCCAAATGGCACTAAAATTCGGGTAGAGGACGCCCTATATGCGCCTAAGGCGCCAAGAACCTTGCTAGCTTTCAAGGATGTGCGTGACAACGACTATCACCTCATCACTTATGTTGAAGATGGAACTGAATATCTGTTGATCACCTCCACTGAGAATCTACACACTCGCATTGTGGAGAAGTGTAAGCGTGTTCGTAATGGCATGTATTTCACAACCATTCGAGCAAATGAATCCCATGTTGTTGTACTATGCGATTCAGATGATTACAAGCTTTTGCATGAGAGGCTCGGTCATCCGGGTCGTGATCTGATGATTCGTATTCTGAAATGCTCCCACAGTCATCCGTTTTTCAGATCACAAAAGCACAGAGGGCTCCTCGGCCTCGGTTCGGCCGCCATGCCGTCGATAGCCGCCTCTCGGCTCCAAGGAGAGGTTCGGCCTCCTCCTGCTTCTCATGCTTCTGTAGCGATGTCTAATGCTCATCGTTCGTTTTGCAAAGCTTGTTCACTAGAAAAACTTCAAGCAAGACCATCTTTTGCTATTGATAATAAACAGAATATTCCGTTCCTACAACGAATACAAGGTGATATTTGTGGACCTATAACACCAGAATGCGGACCATTTAGATATTTCATGGTTCTGGTTGATGCGTCAACGCGTTGGTCACACGTAGCGTTGTTGTCCACGAGGAATGCTGCATTTGCTAAACTCCTAGCTCAGATCATTAAGCTTCGGGCTCACCACCCGGACAATCCGATTAAGTCAATCAGACTGGATAATGCTGGAGAGTTTACGTCAAAGTGTTTTGATGACTATTGCATGTCAGTTGGGATTGAAGTTGAACATCCCGTGCCCCACGTTCATTCTCAGAACGGTCTTGCAGAAGCCGCTATTAAGAGACTACAGCTTGTTGCTAGGTCCCTTGTCATGGCTACTAACTTGCACGTTTCGGCATGGGGATATGCAATATTACATGTAGCTATGCTTATTCATCTACTACCCACTGATAGCCAACCATTTAGTGCGTACCAGTTGGTAACTGGTTACGAGCCTGATATTTCGCATCTGCGTACTTTTGGTTGTGCCGTATATGTGCCTATCACGCCTCCACTGCGTACCAAGATGGGTCCACAACGACGATTAGCTATTTATGTTGGATATGAAGCACCAACTATTGTCCGCTACATAGAGCCTATGACAGGTGATCTGTTTACTGCAAGATTTGCAGATTGTCACTTTAATGAGACATCCTTCCCGCCGTTAGGGGGAGATGGGGCCGCATCCGTCCCTAGTGAACGTCAGGAATTGACGTGGTTCTCTCCCACTATGTCTCATTATGATCCCCGCACGTCTCAGTGTGAGACCGAAATACAACGCATATTGGAACTACAAAAGGTGGCGGATTCGATGCCCGACTCCTTTACTGATATTGCGAAAGTGACAAGATCAACCATACCTGCTGCGAATGTACCTACAAGGCTCAATATTCCTCGCCATGCGCGAGCACGCGCCGCCGGTCCTGGACCCGCAGCCCTAGGTGCCGTCAGCAGCCTAGGCTCGGCACCTCCAAGTGGAGGGCCGGCGTCGACTTCGGATCCTCCTAGAAAGAGGGTGAGACCAATCGGTTCCAAGGACAATGTACCTAGAAAGAGGGCATGTGTCCAGGCACAAAGCGATCCGTTCATCATCGATACTGTGACGCCGTCACACGAGATTGTCTTCGACTATACTTATGTCCAAGAATCAACTCTGAATCATCTGGGGGACGCCTCAGACTCACCGTTGATGTTGGAGAACAAGGAAATCTCACTAAACTACTTATGCATGCACAATCTTATGGAAAGGAATTCCATGTATATCGATGATGCATTCGCCTACGCCGTTGCTCAAGAAGTCATTGACGACGACGATATGGAACCCCGCACTGTTGATGAGTGTCAACGTAGGGCGGATTGGCCGAAGTGGGAAGAAGCAATCCAGGCTGAACTAGACTCTCTAAAGAAAAGGCAAGTATTCAGACCGGTTGTGCCTACACTGCCGAACGTGAAGCCTGTTGGACATAAATGGGTCTTTGTCAGAAAGCGCAATGAGAATGGTGAAGTCCAGCGATATAAAGCTCGACTCGTGGCGCAAGGTTTTTCTCAACGCCCTGGAGTTGATTATGAGGAGACGTATTCTCCTGTCATGGATACTATTACCTTCCGATACTTAATCAGTTTGGTAGTCTCAGAGAGACTCAATATGCAACTTATGGATGTTGTAATAGCGTATCTTTATGGGGATCTAGATACGGAGATGTACATGAAAGTGCCAGAAGGACTTTCGTTACCCAAGTCAAGTGAGCAAAAACCACGAAGTTCATTTGCTATCAGGTTGAGACGATCTCTATATGGACTCCGACAATCTGGTAGGATGTGGTACACACGGTTAAGTGATTACTTGATTGGGAAAGGATACAAGAATGATGAGTTGTGCCCTTGTGTGTTCATAAAGAGAACAAGTTCAGGATTTGCCATTATAGCCGTCTATGTTGATGATATGAACATCATTGGAACTCTAAATGAGATCAATGAGACCGCTAGCTACTTGAAATCCGAATTCGAGATGAAAGATCTGGGAAGGACTCGGTTTTGCCTAGGCTTAGAACTAGAGCACCGAAGTGGTGGAATCTTTATACACCAATCTGCATATGTCCGAAAGATGCTCAGGCGATTTAACATGGACAAAGTTATGCATCCTACCCATGGTCGTTAGAAGTCTGGATATCAACAAAGATTTCTTTCGTCCGAAAGAAGATGACGAAGAGGTCTTGGGAGTTGAATATCCATATCTTAGTGCAATTGGAGCTTTGTTATACCTAGCTCAATGTACTAGACCAGACATTGTTTTCTCAGTGAACTTGTTAGCTAGATTTAGCTCTGCGCCAACACAACGTCATTGGGTTGGAATCAAGAACATCTTTCGATACCTTAAAGGAACCCTTGACATGGGCTTGTACTATCGATACACTCATCAGGATTCGACACTTAGTCGATCTCTTGCATCCAACAGCACAAACCGTGGCTCGGATCGCCACCGGTCAGCCGCCAAGACTGGCTTTGGCTCAGCCATCCGCCATCCTGCAGCCATATCCGCCAACATATCCGGACCCGAGGATGCTAAGTCATGGTCCCGATACGGCTTTGGCGATACCCCCTCCTACTCAGATACACCAAATGATGTGATGGTAGGATTTGCTGATGCTGGATATTTGTCAGATCCACACAAAGAACGTTCCCAAACCGGTTATGTTTTTACCATTGGGAATACGGCGATATCTTGGAGATCAACCAAACAAACCCTTGTTGCTACCTCCTCGAACCATGCTGAGATTATTGCACTACATGAAGCAGTCAAAGAATGTGTTTGTCTTCGCTCAGTTATATCTCACATTCGAGAGTCTAGTGGACTTGAGTCTACTACGATGGGACCAACTTGCATATTTGAAAATAATGCAGCATGCATTGAGCAGATGAAGTTGGGATACATCAAGGGTGACAATACTAAACACATTTCGCCTAAGTTCTTCTACAATATATCAGCAGCAGCAAGAGACTTTGAATATCCAAGTGAAGCAAGTCAGCTCAGAAGATAATGCAGCTGATCTGTTCACCAAGTCTCTACCCAAATCTACATTTGTGAAGCATGTAAAGCGCATTGGTATGTGTCGCTTATCCGAACTCAAAGACTGATTGACTATCAGGGGGAGTTCTCGTCTAGACTTCAGGGGGAGTCTAGTTATGCATGTCTCACATACTTGTAGTTGGTGCGTTGTACTCTTTTCCCTTAGACCATGCTTTTATTTTTGCCCATGAGGTTTTTTGTTTGCTGGCAAAGGTTTTAACGAGGCAACAGTTCATGCACCATTGAGGACGCGACACAAGGGGGAGTGTTCAAGGAAGGTTAATTCCGTAACTTCCGTGGTGTGTCTTGTCCTAATAAAGCTAGTAGTCTAGATTCTTTATTAGATAGGGAATCTCTGATTACCAGGGATACTTGATGTAATGCCTATATAAAGGCCTCCTTATCAATCAATAAAGACAGAGTTTATTATTAGGGATAATGACCATTTGCACAAAAAAGAGTTAAAACTTGACCATTACAATGTTTATATCCCAAACCAATGAATCTTGGGAAAATACACAACTACCCTAGTAAATATAATTCAGTCATTTACTCTACCCTAACCAATATTAAAACTCTCTCTCTCTCTCTGCCGCCCTCAATCCTTCTCCACCTTCGTCGTTTCATCATCGTCCCCCATGAGAGGCACCTCGCCCCAACTCTCTGATCGTCATCAGTTCATCACCATCCCCCAACCTAGCTTGCAGCGTCCCCTTACCATACCCATATATACTTCCTCTGCATGCTTGCATCACAACGGCCCCAGTTCCCATCAAACTCCCAGAGTTTGTTCCTTCACCAACAACCATTTGCACCATCATTTTGATAATTGAAACAATGAAACACTACCACCCCGCGCACAGCTTTGTCCGATAACGCACTAGGCTCCAAACTTTCCTTCATCATGTAACCTATTGTTTCTTGTTTTCTTTCATGCCCTATATGCCATGCAAGTGATGCAACTACTGCAGACGCAGGAATCAGAGCAATAGAGGTCGAGATCGGGAGGGAGGCCGAGATCGATGGGTGCCCAGATCAATCTGGGACTCAGTTGATAGAGGGATGCAGGGATTGATGGCCTCGGGTCCGGCTGGAGCGTCGTCGGCCAAGGCTAGGGTGAGAATCCGGTTGGTGCAGGCCTAGCAGGATGGTTGCGGGGCTGCTGCTAGCGAGGCTAGTGGCAACGGCGGCGGAAAGAAAAAAAACTAGGGTTTTTTTTCTGTTTTTTTTTTTTTCTCTTGGCTAGGGTCAGTAATCGATTACTGGGGGTCAGTAATCGATTACTGGGGGTCAGTAATCGATTACTGGGGGTCAATAATCGATTACTGGGGGTCAGTAACCTGATTACTTCATGAAATCTGTAGAGTTTCACTGTATTGTATGTGCAAGTTCTTTATGTTATTGTCAAGTTATCAATGAAATCTTAGTACCAGTATAGTGTGGATGTTTTGTGATTAAAGTTTTGCAACTTCATGAACTCTGGTTATGGATTACTGGGGGTCAGTAATCGATTATTGGGGGTCAGTAACATGGTTACTGGAAAATATGGAATCTGTAACCTGATTACTGGGGGTCAGTAATTGATTACTGGGGGTCAGTAATCTGATTACTGGGGGTCAATAATCGATTATTGGGGGTCAGTAACATAGTTACTAGAAAATATGGAATCTGTAACCTGATTACTGGGGGTCAGTAATCGATTACTGGGGGTCAATAACCCTATTATAAAAAAAAAATCTGGAAAAAAAAAAATTTAAAAAAAATCCGGCAAAAAAAAATTTTGGTGACCGGAATCCGCGACTCCGGCGACCGGCCATGGGAGGCCGGAGGAGTTGAGTGATATTTTGGTAAAGTTTGTTTTTTTATTTTCCACTTTCTCAGCACATTATAATTCAAAAATATGTTAGATAAGACAAAAGGACAAAAAAGGAAGAAAAAAAATTAAATTTGTTCAAATGGGCAATAGAGTTGTTACCTTATGTTCAAATGGGCAATAGAGTTGTTACCTTATGTTGAATAGGGGAAAAAAATAAGATAGTCATTAGAATGGGTAATGAGGGGGTCAAATTAGCACTAAATGGACATTTTCCCTTATTATTATCTATTTCTCCTAGAACAATATATATATA
Organism: Potentilla sterilis; assembly: GCA_963682095.1. Lineage (NCBI taxonomy): Eukaryota > Viridiplantae > Streptophyta > Magnoliopsida > Rosales > Rosaceae > Potentilla > Potentilla sterilis. Next base: position 13,087,237 of record OY821761.1, read on the forward strand.
TAAAGTTGGTCAAATAAGGAACCCCGCTCTTTAATTTCAGAATTGAGCCCCGTTCTGGATAGAGACTATATATATATATATATATATAAGATTGATGATAAGCTGAAAATAAATACCAGTACGTACTATTATTAGTCCATCCTTAGATATATAATCTAATAGTCCAAAATTAAATTTCGAGGAAATAAGAGTTTTTACAGTTCTGCGTCAAAGTCTCGCGTACTGTATACGTACATAAGAGTTTTTTCACTGGATTCACATACATATATATTGACCCTAACTAACTTTCCTGGTACTTCGCATTGCTAAACAGGTTTATCTAACTATCTTGTATAGAAATAACTTGACTGAACACTCAACCAACTACTCCACTCCACTTTATAAGTTCGTCAAATAAAAATGGTTTTGATTCCTACGTATTTTGCAATCTAATTCGAATGCTAGGTAAATCATTGTATCTGAACGTAAAGTGATCCAATATATACAACTATTTTAACAACACTAGGTTATGAAAGATTCCGAAACCTAATTGAAGGACTTGAGCTGAAATCTAGTTTAGGGTTTGCTGCCATTTGATTTAAGAATAATTGAACCTTTACCTGAATTAGTTGAAAATATATTTACGTACGTACACATGATGCTTAATTACTCTCAAGTTCAAAAAATTACTAATATAATCAATTAATTAGATAATCAGCAAGTGCTAGCTCGTCTGGGATAGAAATTATACCATTTGAATTTTTCAGGAAACTGCTGATCACCAAGTTATATCCTTGATGATTTTGCAGTATTCTACATAGCCAACTACAAATTAATGCATTAATCTCTACTTCCGAGCAAATGAACTGGCCGGCCGGCTACCTGGCTGCTTCAAGTTGCAGGCAGTGAATTAAGTTGGAAGTGACTAGCGAAGCCAGCTAGCTTTATAAAAGCTTTGGATAATAGTCAAGACATGTTTGCATATACTAGCGGTATGAGGAAACTTTTTAACAACTAATGTCATTTTGAAGCCATTAGAGGCCGGTGCAAGATAGTGAAATGCTACTTCACTTATGGCATTTACATGTAATGCATTGACCTTTTATGCCTTCTATCAAAAAGTGTAATGTATTTACCTTAATTAGGTCCTAGTATAAGTGTGTGCAGAGTACCATTGGAATACAGAAAATTTTAAAGAAACACTAGAGAGGCTTGAATGTCTACATCTTGTATTCAATTGTTGAAGGAGAACAATACATCTTAAACTATTTATAGGCTAGGGATTACAAGCAAATATCTATACTACCCTCATATGGTTAACATAATGTATACTCGATGTTCGGTAAAATACATTTCAGACTGATTGGCATGAGCAGTAACCAAAAAAGACTTTTGTTAGCGTTTGTTTTCTTGCAGGTAAGGTTTGCTTTCGTACAAGACGAATCCTCGCCCGACACTGGCCAGAGCAGACTTCCATGGTATACAGTGGATCCGAACTTTCTCATCATTTTGAGCATACTGAAGGATATAAAAACATCGCCAGCCAAGTTAGAAGTGAACAAAGATCATCAACAACAGCTACCAAATCAACCCTGAGAATGATACGGGGATATCACAGTTAACCTTATCAATAATACAAGGAACTGAATCTGATGCGCCCTAAAAATAAGCCAAATACTTTTCCAAGTTGGTCGAGCTTCGAAGTTGCAGTAATCTCCCTCGTCTCTTTCGTTAATACCTGATGCAGTACTACAGATTCATGGCCACAAAGATAAACTTGGTAAGGGCTGAGAACATAAACAAAGACATGAAGGTAATTGCTCTACAGTAAAACTTGACAGTTATTGCACAAGATTAGTCATTCTCAAGATTTATTGCAAGGAATGCAAAAAAAATACTGAGCTTCTTTTCAGCTTGATGAATTTATATACACCATCAGAAAGTTGAAATGCAGAATCGGTTTCCTGCCCTAAAACTAAACCACTCGCAGATATCAGCTGAAAAATAAATTGTCATAATCAAATACCTTTAACGGATATTTTACATCAATTTGTCAAATAAATAAAGCCACAGAAAACAGACTGAGAAGAGTGTATAACTTCAAAAATCAGGGAATAAACTTGAGCATAAATCTCATATATTCACTATAGAAATACAGGGAGGTCAATCTTTGTTTGTTGGTTTAAGTCTAGATCGGCACCAACAGGAACAATGCTACTTGAGGCCCCTTCAGTTTCAGTTGTCATCCTCAAGAAGTAACTATGCCTGTGCAAGAAAGAGTTTAGAACCTCATGTGACGTTAGGTTAGGAGAAATGACCAAGAAGTTAAGTTACCATCGAGTATCTGCTGTCAGTTCAGGGTGGAAAGCAGTCGCTAGCAGATTCCCTTGTCTAACTGCTACAATCACTTTCTTCTCAGGCCCAGAATTTTCCTGAAATATCCAAACCTGAGTGAGAAAATAGCAGAAAGATGGTGAAACAAAACTTAATTTGTTGCAGTTGCATATCCTCTTTGATAAACTGCCGAAAATTGCTGACTCTGTTTCTTGAAGCATAATAAGTGCAGGTTAGCATCAGGAACATAGCCATTGACAATAGATCAATAGATCTCAGTTCATACCAAATTGGACGCTATAAGATAAGGCGTAAGATTTTTAGTCACATGATGCACCCTGGTTTTTTGACTGGTGATTTTAAAAAACCAATAAAAGTAAGATGGGCAATTTAACATGAGATGCCATGTAACTTACTGCAGGTGTGTAACCATAATAAAATTACGCGTCGCTCATGAACTATCAAAGTAATCTTCAATCTCATTATATTCAACAGTTTTCAACCATAACCACCAGTCCACAAGTGTTAATACTCAACAATGGTAAATCCTTTAATGTACAGCTTATCATGTAATAAGTTCTACATGTAAACATCATTTGCTCAGCTTTCATAAACTTTCATATCAATGACCATTTTCAGAAAAAAAATGAAACTATTCTGATACAAAAACACTCTATTAAATGCCTCTTATCAAATATGTCCTCAAAAAATGAAAATCTCCTATGCACTGAATAGTTGAATATACCCATCTGTTACAAATCAGTTTGACAATTAAAGAAAAATGACCAAACTTATGATAATGGAAGGGATATAATTTGATTATACTTTAACTCATCAGGTGCTAAACTCATTTACTCTATCCACTCAGTAGAGCTGGTTAAGTTTACCCATTTATATCAAACTTGATAAACTGAAAAAGAAAAATGTTCTTTTAAAAAGCTGATAACAATAATACAGTAATACTACAAACCTAAATGAAACCGATAAGCACTTCACTATGGAATGATTATATTGAACTATGTTAGCAGAACAATCACGAACCTCGTGGCCATCATCACTGGGATTTGAATTCTTCCACTTATTAGCTGGGACAGCATAATCAGCCAGGACTTCAACTTCTGGTCCTACCTCAAGGATTGCAGGAGCACGGATGAAAACTCCACGACATACATCAGGACCACCTTCCCTCAAAGCAAGCTCTGGTACTGAAAGTTCTGTCTCAAAACTTTGAATCTGTAAAATTATAGAAACCAATGACAAATTGAGGAAACCAAAATTGAATCAACAACTAATGCACCGTACTAAAAAAATGATAGTATAGTCCCTAAACAAGTCAGTCGTAACCCTTTTCCCTGTCTTTCTTTAAAAGCAAAACCAAAGATAAACTACATGGCTCACTTCTTATTCCATTACTTATACACCCTATAGATCACATAAATTTTCCAGACCTATGCTAATCTATGCCATCTTTTAACTAACGATGCTACAGGAGTCGTTAATTATAGTGCGCTTCCTCTTAAAAAAGAAAGTATACAAAACTTCCAAGATAATATGAAGGTGGTCATTAGAATAACCAAGTCTCCCGTTGCAGTAGATAAGTTATTAAACAAAAAAGTAGAGAGTAGATGAATGAGGCAACAGATAACACAAGAATTTCCAAACACAAGAACCACTGAAGTTGCATACTATGTCCTCAGTGCTTGATACACTCCTTATATAAACTTTCAAAGCCAAGACCTCTAGACCTCTAGGACTAGTTTGCAATATTATATACATATAGCTTTACCAATGCAACATGCTTTTTTACCAACATTAACTGCATAGGTATCTATCTTGATGAACATAAATGAGCGTAGAAATCATTGCGGCACCTGACTGCCAAAGAAATTTCTGTGAACCAAGCAATCTAGGCCTCCAACAAGTTCTTGTCCTCCTATTTTCTGTCCTGAAAACACATTCAACTTGTCTCAATAACTAAACAATTTTACATGGTTTCTACGAATTACTAATTACTTTTACAATCTAAAGCAACCGAAAAAAAAAAAAACACAGACAGAGAGAGAGAAGAAAATGCACCTGTAGCTCTGTTTGCTAAGAAAATAAGCCCAGCACAGGTTCCCCAAACAGGCTTTCCCATCTTAACAAACTCACGCAAAGCAGGAAACTGTGACGATTACACATTTCAAATCACAATTAATATCGTTTGTTTGAACAACTTTCTGCCAAGTCAGTACATATTAGAGTATACAAAGAACTGTCTTTTATCAATTATTGAAACAATAAGGCCATCAACAAGCATTTGGAGAATATCCTTTTTCAACTTACAACCAAGACTCAGTGCGTACATTGAGCCACGTTCAGTACTTTTCTTTTTTCTAATCAAATTCTAACTGCAACAAAATGAATCAGGATGCTCAAATAGTCCTTTAATCTACTTCCTTCTCTTTACCTTCTGTGTCATATGTGATATTAGGCAAGTCAATATAGTTCACAATTCCACCGCTCCTTGTATATACCCAATGAACCAAAGAACAAAACCCATACAACCGAATTACACCCTTTCAATAAAGTCCTCATTTTCACCCAATCCCCATTTACTAAGAGTATGGATAATAGCAGAAGCAAGGATATAATATTCAATCCAGAAGTAATAAAATAAAAGACTTTAAAAAATCAAAGACATAGTGAGTGATAGAGATACCAGATTGTGATACTCGGCAAGCTTAGCCATAGTGGTGCTCTCTCCTCCGGGAATTATGAGTGAGGCCACGGAGTCGAGTTGCTCTGGCTTCTTTATCTCCACGCCCTTCTCTCCCAGCCTTCTCAGCGCTGCAACACAGAACGAGAACGAGAGTTTCAATAATCACTCACAGCAAAACCCAAAAGACAAATATATTATCAGAGAGATAAGAAAGACATGCCTGCTATGTGTTCGTTGTAAGAGCCCTGCAAAGCAAGCACGCCGACGAGTGTCATATTGGTCAGAGGCAAAACTTCAAGGACTTTGGGCTGACAACGAGAGAAAGAGAGTTTATGAGTGGAGACTGGGGGAAGAGTCGTAGAGTCAAGCATGTGCGTGAGTTAAATCTATACCACTGATGATCGACACGTGTATAAGGTGATATGAGGGAATGACCGCTGTGTTCTGCAGTCCGTTAGTTTAGAGCGAGGTAAAAACTTTAACATGAACAGGTAAGGTAAGGTAAGGAAGAACAGGTGAGGCTGGGTTGGATTGGTTCTTGGCTTACAACGTTGGCTGTACGGGATGGTACGCCGAGTATCGGCAGCCGAAATTCAGTTGGTACCCCTCGGTTTGGATTTGTAGCCGAACGAAATTGATTCCAGAAACCTGATTTGACTCTTTTAGCCTAATTTTCTTCCTCCTCCCATTGAAGATGAGGGTGCTCTTATGACGTTGATTTGATGATTGAATATCTCATAATTGTATGAGAATGATTTATTCTTGATCTGATGTTGATTCCAATGGAATAGGGGAGGAAGAAAAGATAAAATATGAGATGAGATCATATTGATTTGGACCGAATCGGTGAGGAAGAAAAAGGATAAAAAATGAGAAGCAGCAGTACATCTTGATTTGGAGAAGACCACCGCATTATATCGAATAAATAAATATATTTGTGGAAATTAATTATAAGAGGACGTCTCCCTGCATCGGTAAGAATAAGGGTTATTGCTCAAGAGGTGAATGGTTCAAACCCTCCCTCTCTCAAAGAATTTTTTTTATTTTGTATATATACTTCTCGAAATGTTGGAAATGTTTAAATAAAAACTTTGGAAAAGTTATGGAAATTTTGATATTAAAAATATTTGAAAAAACTCACTATTATGATAGTGCAACTCCTAAAATTTTCTTGATCTTTTATTGTTTGTTTAATTTATAATTTACCGACCTGGTAGTAAATTATATTTTCAAACTAAATACACAATATGAATGAAACTTGAAGAAAAAAAAAACGATCATAGGATATGATTGATACAGTGAATTATGACTACGGTAGAAAAATCGCCTATTTTTGATAACGTTGGAGTCTAGATCCACTCAATCAATCTTTGTTTCATTCTTACTCTCTAAAAACAGTTGTGTCACTGGAAAATAAATATCTCAAACTGTTTTCACAGACACTTACATCGCATCGTATTGAGAGCTTGATAATTTTTTTGGAATGTTTCGGACACCCGGACTATTTATTAAGATGTTTATGTTGTAGCAAAATGAGAATCGGTCTACTCATTTCATTAGAGAATCCCTTTATATAGGGTGACGATTACAATGGAAACATCAATTACAATAATGGTAATAAACACTGATTGAAACGTTACATCAGATTGATACTAATTTCCTAATTCGTCATCGTCAGTTACTTTGACGAAGGCACATTTATGGTATTTTCCTTCAACACTCCCCCTTGTGCCAAGTCAAAGACGAAATGGTGCATATGGTGTTGCCTCATTAAAAACCTTGCCAAGTAACAAAACCCAGTGGGACAAAATAAAACTTGGACGAAGGGAAAAAGAGCACAACGCACCTATTACATTTGAAAACAACATGTATGTGCTAGACTCCCCCTGATGTCTGCACCTCCCCCTGATTTCTACATTAATCATGGGTTTCTCCCTGATTCTTTCATTTGATCAAGGGAGCTTCAGTCTTATTAGCATACTTATGCATTTTCACATGTTTTTCCAAATGTGACTTTGAGCAATGATTTAGTAACTAAATCTTGCCACATCGTCCTCAGATCCAACTTGATTTACTTTGATCTTGAGGATAAGGTTGTTCATGAACTGAATACATAGGTTCATATTAAACATCAGGTTCACTCGTGATATGACCTTCATATAACAAAATAGTCGTAACTTCGTCTAGAGTATGAGTGAACCATTAAGAAATTTGAAATTGATCTGTAATAACAGATTTTCTTATCTCACCTTTAATGCGGTTTTCTTTACGCATAGTTAGCTATGACGTGGATAATTTCTTTATCATGTCAAATTCTATGTAGAGATTGAATAAGTCCAAATCTTTCATATCTTTAATGAAAGAACGATTTGCGCTGTGTAGGCGCAGAGCTAAACATAGCTTTACAAATTTACATCGAATGAGAGGTCGAGTCTTACATATTATGTTTAAGTACAATCATGCGTTATTGCACTTGTATAGGAATTTCATTTCCCAATACTTCTTCGTCATCTTCCTTTAGATGAAAACGGATCTATAGTAAAGACTTCGACTGATCATGGGAGTATATGTAGGCCTCACTTTATTCTTTAGAGTGCCTAAGCCGATTGATGTATGGTCACCATCATTACAGTCCTTGAGTTCCATTTTAAGACTGTGTATTCCCAAAATCTTTTTCATTCTCAACTTAGGATAATACACTGAGTTTCTCTTATTTCATTTAGAGTTCATATATATCCATAATGAGCACGCAAGGGCATAATTCACCAATCTCTATCCAATCAAGTAGTCACTTTAGTGAACGTTTCAATTTCTTTTGCAAACGTACTCATGTGATCTAGAGTCACTTGATTTGGGCGGATGAAGTCCGTTTAGGATCCTCATGTATATCTCTTAATTTAGATCCCCATAGAGATATATGTTTTGATCACTTTTCATAAGCTGCATGTTCAGTTTTTCGGAAACTACCAAACTGACAAGGTAGTGGAGTACAATGACATCCATTACGAGAGATTGTCTCATCGTAGTCCATTACGAGAGAATATCTCCTCGTAGTCGATTCCAGTGCGTTTTTGAGAGACCTTGCGCCATAAGGTGAGTTTGCATACTCTTATTCTCATTACGCATTCTAACAAAGATATATTTGATAGGGTTTACATTTGCGGTGTCGGCGTCACCTGCCCAAATACCTATCTCTTTGTTTATACTGGATCGCTTCTTTCCATTAGGCCAGTTTACTAAGTTGACATTTTTCAACGAAGTATGGTTCGATAGTAGACTCATTATTCCACGTCCTCATGTACACTAGTGTAATGTGTTTGTAGAGATCTCTATACTTTAAGGATTGGTTCTAACATTTGAGGCGTCCCCCAATGATAACCACAATCCATAAATATTCTCATGAGACGGATTTGAGTATCACTGATCAATAGATCAGGTTGTGCCAAACTTGTTTTCTTCCTTTACACAAGTATGTATCGAACCTAAGGTGGCCTCCCCCTCTTCCTTGGAGAGCCACGGCCTGTGACACCATTTATGCCACTTATGGCGTCACCATGCCACCATCCATGGTGGCAGTGCAATACCCAATTCCTCTTGGGTGGTACCATGTCCTTTTAATAAAACACAATCCTTGCAGGTATATTTGCAGCAGGTTTATATGATCTCGTCACTTTAATGTATAAGATATCTGCACACTTTACTTTGTGTGATTTTGGGGATCGAGATGAGACACAGTGGGGACAAACCACGACAATTCCTGTCGTTCCACTTGAACATGCTTGTTCTTATCTCCCCCTAACGACGGGAAGACTGTCTCATCCAAGTGACACACCGCAAATCTAGCGGTGAGGAGATCGCCTGTCAAGGTTTCGACATAGTGGACTATAGCTGGAAGTTCAAATCCAGCATAAATATTTATTCATCTCAAGTAACCCATCATTGTGCGCTGTGGCGGCGCAATTTTGGCACATAAAACATTTAATGGAGCTCAAGGATTGTAGATCCGTGTCAATCCAAAAGAGCTGAAGGATTACAAGTTCGTTTGAAATCCTTTAAAATCCTCACACATAGTCACTAGCTATGGTGTAAATTGGTTCAATGATGTGGTCATAGATGAATAAGTAACGCTGCATGCAAAAATTGCATAACCCAAAACGGAAGTATTGGTGTGCTTTACCAATATTAAGACTATTACTGTAGTCGTTTTCCGTGAGACCAATTGGGTTTTTATATAGGAATATGATGTCCATTACAAATCCCATATAATAAGCCATAAAATCATCACACCTACGGAAATTAACCCGGCCTAGGTGCTTTGACTTTCTAGCTTAAGCAGCCAAAAAATTTTAATTGTGGATGGTGTCATGACACGTGACCAGCGTGTCGACACAACAACCAACACCATAAAATATCTAAGGTGTCCGCAAGTTGGTTGAATCAATCCACTGAATCCTCTTTGAATTCAATATAAGAATATAATGAGAATACATGTGTCCTTTGCATATGATGGTGTCAATCATAATTTTACGAGTAGGCTTTGAATGATATACTTTTATTCATACAATCACGATGGATATCAGAAGCAGAATAGGGTATAAGTGCATGTACTTTGTGCATCAATCATAATGCCACCTTAGGGGGGCGGTGGAATCTAGGGTTTGAACGTACGTCTTCAACCCTACATGGATTGTACCGAAATAATATTTGAGGATAAAATGTTCTTTGATCGTCCTCAGTTTCGTGTGTGAACCATATTCTTCTGGTGTTCGCTTCTATTCATCCAAAATATGGGTGTCCATAGTAATTTCTTTAATGTATGGATCACCATATCAAAGCCAATCTATGTCAAAATTCCAAAATATCATTTTCTTATGATTTTGGATTCAATTAGCGGTTACATATAACCCACTAAGTTGACATATAAACTTCTCTAATACTTGTTTACATCCGCAGTAATTAGAGGTAATGCAAAGGAGCTTAGATGAAATTCTCATCTATGTCTTATCTACATGAACATCGTGGCATAAATTTCTTTAAAATGTGGAAATAAATTCAATTTTCTCTTATCGCATAAATTGTCAATTTGACATATGCTCAATATATACATCAAAACGTAACTCAAGTTCTTTAGAGTAAGTCGATGGGGATTGTAATAAAAAGGTATTGTAATCCCAGTTAGACAAGTGCATTATAAATCCCAAAGGAACATATATTTAGATCCTTATCACTTGCATTATAGTACTACAGTTCTTCAGTACTATTGTGCTATTTTTGTGATATATTAATACTATTGTCCTTCAGTACTATTATTCTAGGGATTACATGGTGCGTTTCTTTACACACGGTTCTTTGTGTCATGCCTATATTATGATATGTTACTTTACTTTATGCAATATTTTGCAAAGTTATATGCAGAAAATTGAATCATGTATACCATGAATAAAATTTGAATAATCTCAATTCTTTGAGAGAAAATTCAAAAATTAACGTGCCAACGATTACATTTAGTCTTGTCCAATTTAGAGATAGAAACATTAAGACCAAAAGTCTAATTTTAGGCGAAATAGCCTTTATAAGGATATCTTGTAAATTTAAAAGTAGACTAATCAAAGTCTATCTTGGATTGAGCCAGATCCTTTTTGCTCTTTTAATAGCTGCAATGATAAGATGTGTCATTTGACATATTCTTCCCATATGTTATGTCTTCAGTTGTAAATTCATTTTTGATGTTCTTGTTGGATATTGAAGATACTTTTTCAAAAAAATCCACGTACTCGTATGATTCTTCATACTTATTGTAAGTCGTAGCTAATTCTTTGCTAGCGTATAATGTACGTATCAATAGTTCATTGAATTACAACAATGACAGAGTGCTTCACTGCACATGACATGTCCCCTATGTCATCTTTTAAATGTTACATTGTTTCCACTTACTTTTGGATGATTATATGAATTTTACGTCCATGGTAATTACCCTTAGTTTTAGGGTCGTTGCATTATTTTGCCCAATTTGTTCAAGAATATATATATATTTTTCTAAGACCTTACATCGTCATTGCCTTTTGATTTAGGGTTGTTTTATTTTGCAAAATGTGTTCCCGGAAATTTCTTTTTCTCATACATTACATTGTCATTGCCCTTTGGTTTAGGGTTGTTGCATTACTTTGCATAATTTGTTCCAGGGAAATTTCTTTTTCTTAGACCTTACATTGTTATTCAAGATATTGAAATTATTTATTTAGCTATTTACATAAAGCAATTTGCATAAATATACCATACTCAAGCCTTAGTCGGCTTAATAGGGGAATTTGGTACTCAAATTCTTCAGAGTCCAATATGTCAAAACTAAACTGTGATGGTTAAACCATCTATAAAATAAGGGAAGGGGAAAATGAATTAGTTTCGCGGTCTAAATAACATTCACGACAACTAAAATAAACCAAGATACATTATAGTAAATCTGATGCTTGGTGAAATTACTTTATCACATAAAATTTTGATTTTTCCATATTCATTGCATGTAAAGCTAATGAAATTTCATTATCGTTGCTTTTTATATAATCAAGAAGATATCCTTAATGAAAATTTTTCAAGAAATTAAAATTGGATTTCAAGACTGAAATTTATAATGGTCATATTTTTCATGCTTCGTGAAAATACTTTTTCACAGTAGTAGGTTTGTCCATTTTTCTTTATATTACAATGCTCATGAAATTGCATTATCATGACAATGCTCAAACTAAATAACATGTTAAATAAAACAATTATTTAACACTAATAAAATGAGCATATAATGTTTCAAGTTTCATATTTATATAAAATACTAATGCGATCAAATTGAATAAAGCATTATTTCATATAAATAACTGAAACAAAATATAATGAAAGCAGAGCGTCAATGTAAATATTACTTGTAAGTTTGCCAAATAAACTGCATATGAAGCAATTGCTCGTTCTCCGACTCCAAATTGTTGTCGCATATTGATTGCCGCATTGTAATTAATATGTCACATATAAAAACAACAATATTCATATGATTAGTGACATTTAATCATTATATTTAATATAATTTAGCATATAATTAATAAAACAAAATTTCATATTTTTTTTTCATTAAATTCGTAAATTAGTAAATATAATTTACTGTTCAGTAATTACGAAAAAATTACCTTTGAATTTACCGGTAAAAGGTAAATATCCTTTTTTTTCCCGGGTCGGATCGATCAAACCGGGTCGGGTTTTCTGGACACGGGTCGGGGGTTTTTTTTTTCTGCTGCAGATCGCAGCGGCGTCGTGGGGAGGCGTCGATCGGCGCAGGCCCAATCACGGAATCGGCCGATTGGGGCAGACAATCCGGGTCGAGGCTTCGCGCTGGACGTCGAGGATGGTCTGATTCTGGGTGAGGTCCGATCGAAGGGATTGGGAGCGACTGAATGGCACCGGCGTCGTTCGACTGGACAGGCTCTGGATCAAACGACGGAGGAAAGGACGGCTGGAGGTGGTCGATCTAGAGGCTGACGTCGTCGGCCAAGGCTGCTGGCATCGGTTTGGTTGACGCCGAATTGAGGTCCAATCTTGATGGGTAGATCGGAGGAGAAGACGCCGATCTGGACTCGTCATGGGTGTCCAGAGCAATTTTCTGGGTACCCTGAGAATTTTCCGTCTCTGCCGACAAATCTGTCGTCGGCAGAGTGCTTGGACTTTATTTTACCGACGAAATAGTCGTCGGGAAAAGAGTTTCTGGGGAAGGAGGCATTCTTTGCCGACAAAAAAAATGGCCGGCAGAAGAGAATTTCTGGGATTTTGCTTTCTTTGCCGGCAGAAGAGAAAAAAAAATATTAGGGTTTTGATTTTTTTTTTTCAGAGACAAAACCTAGGGTTTTTTTTCTGACTAAAGGCTCAGTTAGTAAAACTACGTGCTGATAACGTGTTGTAGCAAAATGAGAATTGGTCTACTCATTTCATTAGAGAATCCCTTTATATAGGGTGACGATTACAATGGAAACATTAATTACAATAATGGTAATAAACACTGATTGAAACGTTACATCAGATTGATACTAATTTCCTAATTCGTCATCGTCAGTTACTTTGACGAAGGCACATTTATGGTATTTTCCTTCAACAGTTTAGAAGATTTTAATCATTTGAAAAAATAAAATTGGACGAACACGCGGCTAGAAACGCGCCATGTGGCACTGTTTTATCTTTTTATTATTTTAAAAAATTCAGCAATCTTTTGAAAATATTTGTAAATAGCTCGGGTGTTCTAAAAATTCTTCAAAATTTTTTACACTCTTATGTTAATACGCTCTATCCACCCATGTAAATATTTTAAAAAATTTATCTCCGGGGGACGCAGATGTCCTCAGAGAGGGAGGAAGACACATGTAGTATACCTCGTGATCAAGACCCAAAAATAAACTAAAATAGGTGAAATTTTACCATAATAATACTTTACCATCATGAACAAATCCGACTGTCATATTTTCATCTTGTCAATTTTAGGCAAGTAAATCTCAACGTGCCTACTAATGTGGTATAACTTGTTTGTTAGGTTATATTTAAATCTTTGTCTTTTTAAAGCAGCTATCTTGAGGGAATAAAATTTGAAAAAATTGACCATAAGATGGGATTATTATAGTAAAATATAACTATGACATAAAATTCATGTATTTATTGTAATGTCAAGATCTCGATCAAATTGGTCAACCATATGAATCTTTTTACCTCTCTAAGGGCATCTCCAACTCAATGTCTCAAACTCTATAAATTTGGGGTCCTATAAAAATCTAGGCTCCAATGGTTAATTGGAGAGGTCCTAAACCCTATATTTTTAGGACTTGGTCTCATCCCAAGTCTTATTTTGAGACTTGGTTTGAGACTTGGTCTTATAAATTTGGCTTGGTCCCAAACACTCAATTTTTTTTTTCAATTCAATATTATATTTATTTATCATGTACAAGAATAGTTTACAAATATAAATTATTATTAATTACAACACAAAATAAAGAAAAATCAAATATATAAATTTAAGACTTTTAGTTAAAACCTTACAATTGGAGATGGTTAAGTGTTATATGAATAGTGTCCAAATGGGGTCTTATAATAGGTATGAGACCCCATTATGAGACTTCATGGTTGGAGATGCCCTAAGGGTATCCAACTATCGATTTTTCTAAATTTCATTCCTTTTGTACATTTACATAGGGCTGGGCGCGGGTCGGGTCGAGCCCAAAATTTACAAAGCCCTACCCAAAGCCTGACACTCTCAGTCCGAGCCGAGCCGAGTTTTTTCGAAAATGAGGACCGGCACGAGCCCGACCAAGCCGAGCCAAGCTTTCGGGCTTTTCGGGTTTTGCGAGACAGACGCAGGCGATGTGCTGCTGTGGTGGGCCGGTGGCAAAGACGGAGACAGAGACGAGGAGACAAGTCATGAGACAATGAAATCAAATTCAACTCTGTAACATTCTTTGATTCGTCATAGATTCATACACAAACACTTTCAATTTGATTTCAATCAATTCTAACAGAAAGCACAAATTCAGTAACAAAAATTGAAGCAATGAAATCAAATCAGACCTAGATTTCCAATCTTGTTCAAGAATTGAAGAATAACACCAACCTTCAATTATCTACAAAGAGTTCAATATCAAACGAAAACTAAGACAATGAAATCAAAGAACCTAATTTGAAGTTTTGCCCTAATTTTCATCACTCACCAAATTCGATTCCTCAACCACAAAGCTGCACAAGCCACCATGAATCCGATTGGAAACTGAACGCAGAGGCACGGCGTCGCGCTGGACTTCCACAAAGGCAAGCTGAAGCTGGGGAGAGGTAATTGTCCCGGACTCGGCGGCGACGACGAAGGTTGCTGCTTTGGAGGTTGGAGCCTTAAAGGGGACGAAGCCACGGAGGTCACAGTCGAGGACCTCGAGGTGGGAGGACTGAACTAGGTCGCAGCCGGAGCTGGTGGCGATTGGCATGAAGCTAGAGAAGGAGGAGGGCAAGAGGTAAGGAGGAGAAGGACTGGATAGGTTTGCTATTCTGTAATCTGTATTTTTTTTTTTTTAATATATATATATATATATATATATATATATATATATTAAAACATTGGGCTGGACCGGGCTTTCGGTCTCAAAAAAAATCAAGCCCGAACTCGAACCGACATGCACAATGTCGGGCCGGTCGTTAAAATTTTAGAGCTCGGCCCGTGTCGGGCTTTTTTTGCCGAGCCTGGCCGGGCTTTCGGTCATTCATGCCCAAATGCCCAGCCCTACATTTACATATGACCTAATAAACAAGTTATACTATATTAGTAAACACATTGGAATTTACCTACTTAAAATTGACAAAATGAAAATATGACCGTATGATTTGTTCACGATAGTAAAGTATTGTTATGGTAAAATTTCACATATTTTGGCCAATGTTTGGATCTCGATCACGTGATAAACTCAATTTGTCATCCACCCTCCATAAGGACAGCCATGTCACCCAGCAATAACTTTTTGAAAATTTTTATATAGGTGGACAGAGCGCATCACCTTAAGAAAGTAATAATTTTTTTGAAATTTTTTTAACACTCGAACTATTTACAAAGAGTTTTGGAAGATTTGAGAATTTTTAAACATAATAAAAAGACAAAACAGTGACACATCACTGCAAGCCCCGTGTTTCACTCAATTTTACTCTTTCAAATTATTTATAACTTCAAAAAATCTAAATAAATAGCTCAAGTGTCGGAAAAATTCCTTAAAAATTACCACGCTCTCAGTATGATGCAATGTATGTGCCGGTGAAATGTCTTTGAGATATTTATCTTTCCGCGACACGGCTGCCATTTAGACAACAAGAATGAAACAAGGGTTGACGCAATGGCTCGATACTCAAATGTTATCAAAAATATGTGATTTTTCTACTGTAGCCATATTTTATTGTATCAATCACATCCTACAGTCGGTTTTTCTAAATTTAGATCCTTATGTGTAGTTAGTTTGTAAACATATACATTTACTTATAACCTAATAAACAAGTTATACAACATTAATAGCCATGTAGGGATTCACTTGCCTCAAACAAACAAAATGAAAATATGACCATCGAATTTGTTCAGGATAGTAATGTATTGTTATGGTGAAAATTTCACATATTTTGATTGATGTTTGGGTCTCAATCATGATTTAAACCTCGTGTGTCCTCCTCCCTCCCTAAGAGCAGTCGTGTCGCCCGAAAATAAATTTTTCTAAATTTTAATATGGGTAGACAAAGCACATCACCATGAGAGCGTGGTAATTTTTAGAGATTTTTTTCAGCATCCGAACTACTTACTATGATTTTCTACACCAGTGTGAGAATTTTTGAAGGATTTTTCGGATTCCACAACTATTTATTATGAATTTTGAAACTTTGAAAATCATAAAGTTACTAGATGGAAAATTATTTTGCGAATAATCCCTTGCTCGTGGCAACGTATAGTTTAATTATAAAAAATGTCAATTAATCTTTAAATGTGTCAGTGAGATTAAAAATCGCAGGTATTATATATGGATAAAGCGTGTGACTGTGAGTTTGTGGTAGTTTTCAGAGAACTTTACAAACACCCGAAGTATAAACTATGATATAATGCGCCATGTCGCCCATCTTTGGCCGCACAGTTTTCCGCCACCTAAAATTTCTATTTTTTCAAATTAAAAACTATATTTTCAAAAGTTCAAAATTGTTTTATAAATAGCTCCAGTATCCAAAAAATTCACCAAAAACTGTCACGGACTACTCGCAAAGTGTACTTTAATACTAGATCGTTAAATTATAGATTCATTAACAAAAATAAATCGAGGAAAATTATTGAGCTCTTTAAACAATCATCGTCGATTTTTTTAAAAATCGTAATAAATAGTTCGGGTGTCTGAAAAACGTATCAAAAATTCTCACACACTCATCAAGTTGTGTACCTTATCCTCTTTAAGAGTGTTTAGGTTACGTAGGGTTGACTGAGTTGACCGAGGATCAAACGTTATTGAAAATAGGTAAATTTCGTACTTAGGCCATTTTATGTAATCGAGAGGACATCAGGCGATGTGATTAGCCAAATGAAATTTTCTCCGCTTTAATGTGTTTGAATGTTTACTTGTCAACATAACCAATAAAGAAGTTCAACAACATTTGATACGACCCGAACCTCGAATTACCTTTTTAACTGGTTTATTTATACTTTTACTCCTCGGGAATTGTTTTTACGAATCGGAAGTTCTAAATGTTGACTTTTAAATAAGTTGACCCGACCGAGGTTTTTGTTTCATGATAAGGTAAAGGACGTTGAAACGAGTTTGTGGACAAGTAGCACGCCCAATTTGGAGTTTGTACGAAAAAGTTGTGATGTAAAATCGGGAATTGTCCGAATTTGGACGAGTATAAATAGCCGGGAATTTTCCCGAAATGGCAATTTTCTTTTCTTTCTTTCTTTCTTTTTTTCTTTTTCTTCTCTCCTTCTCTTTCTCTCTCCTCTCCCCGACTCCGGCCGAATCCCCGCCTTCCGGCCGAACTGGGCCCGCGCACCGGTCACGTTCGGACCGGCTCGGCTTGCTCGTCGCGTCGGTGGCAGCGGCGCGGCGTTTCGGCAGTGCGACGCCCGAATTGGTTCGACTGTGTCGAACCGGAATCGCCCTCCTCCGGTCGCCGTTCGTCTCGATTCCGGTCGGGAATCGAAGACCTTGACCCGTGCAATCATTCCATGGAGGGAATTGGACTGAATTGCACCAGGTAAGGAGGAATTGGAATTTGAAATTTTTTAAGGTTTTATGATTTTTGGTGAAGTTTGTGAATTGGATGTTTGTGTGGTAATTAGATGTCGAATTAATGTTTAGAATGTTGTTCGGAGTGGATTAAGGGTGGTTTGATGTTGGATTGGCCGAATTTTTGGTAGTTTTGAACTTGGAGGGAATCTGCCGCAGTACAAGGCGGCTGGGGCTGTTTTTGGCTGAGGAGACGGCGGGGATGAGGTTCTGAGGTAGTGGTGTTGATGTTGGGTGAAATTGGCTTCGATTAGAGGTGTTTTTGACCTCCGGTGGCGGAGCTGCCGGCGGCGTTGTTCCGGCGGCGAGAGGTAGGGGATGATGAACAGTAAGCGGTAAATAGTAAAACAGTAAAAAGGTAAAAGTAAAATAGTAAAAGGTGAAAAGTAAAAAGGTAAACAGTAAAAGTAAATAGTAAACCGTAAACAGTAAATGGTAAATAGTAATTGGATTTTAACCATTTACTGTTTGACTTTCAGAATTACTGTTTGACCTGGAATAATTACTGTTTGACCAGTAGTTTTTACTGTTGACTTACCATAAAAAGGTTAAAATTTGATTAAAAGGGTTTTACGACGGAATAACTGGGAAAAGAATTAATCGGACACGGAGTGGGTGTACTGAGTAATTTCGGACTTAGATTATTCGGTATTGAGGCGAAATTCCTATACCGATAAGTGAAAAAAGAAAAATTGGAAGTTTCGGACGAGTGAGGACGTCCGTAGATTTATCGATTATAATTAAATTCCGAGTTTCATAATATTTAGAATTTCATCCCTGTTTCAGGTCGAGAAGTTTAGACGGGACGAGAGCGCGGTATCGACACGTTCGACAGTACAGTGAGTGGATTTTTATTTTAAATAAATGCATGCATAATTGTTTTAATGAAATGAAGTTTATTTCAAATAAATGATTTGAGAAGGATGATAATTTAAATAATTAAATGATATGATATTTAAAGAAATATGTTTTGGGGTTATATTTTTACTACGATTTTAGTAGTACGTGATTTTATCCGGAAACGAGGTTTCCGGAAATAATATGTTTTTAATTGTTCATAATTGATCGTACTGAAAAGTTTTAATGGTATTTAAATGAAATGACCGGAAATGAGATTTCCGAAAATAGTAGTATTCGATAAATCATACTTAATCGTTTTATTGTATTTTATATTTGTACGACCGGAAATGAGATTTCCGGGGAGTTTAACATTTCATTATTTGTGATTTTTGACATGTGAGATGTCGAAGTTATATATTATTTTCGATATTTATTTTATGACATGTGGGACATGTCGGATGTATATATATATATATATATATATATATATATATATATATTCTTTTGAGGCTACGAGTTTATATGATTATATATATATATGAGCCTCAGGGGTACGGTCAGGGACCATACGGATTTATGATATATAAGGGGATACGTAATTTTCGGTTTTGTTTTCGGATTTTCACCATATCAGGGTCCAGATATATATTGATGCTAGCTAGCTTATTAACCTCATCCCACGCGAGGTGACGACTTGACCATATAGGTCAGATTCACGCTCGGTGGTCGACGGAGTGTGGTGTAGAGGTTTAGCGTGGGACGCTATAGAGAGTCTTGGAGGCTCTGACCCTTAGTCTTAGAGGCTACTATTAAATGGTGGTAATGACGTTCCCCTATTTTATTATATGATATGACCAATGGGATTGGTCAGGATATTATGTCATTTGGGTTTCGGGAATATTTTCTCTATGAGACTTTCTGTTATTTAATAAATTCCCGAACCAGCGGGGCTGGGATTTTTATGCGACCAATGGGATTGGTCGAGAAACATCACAAATGGTTTTCAAAAGTATATTGTTTTTGAATACATATAAAAAGAATAATTATTTATTTATTTAATTTTATATCAGCGGGGCTGATGATTTTTAAATATGATTTTTTTTTTTCAAAACGTGGGACTTTTTATTTATAATGCATGCACTGTGGTTTTATTTCTAAAACTCTGGGAAAGTAATATAATACTTTCATTTAAAGTACTATATTAAATCATATTATTTTTATCCACTCACTCTAACGTTTTTAAATTACTTTCCCCTGGGCCCTTCAATTTAAATCGCCCAGTGTGCAGAGTAATAGTCAGAGGTCAAAAGTACTCGGAGTCGAGGCATAGCTGTCATCCTTGTTGCTTCCGCTAGGTGGGATCCGTGATCCCTTATTATTATAATTTCTTGTTCTATTTCTATTTGTAATTCCAGTTCATTGTTTTAGATTGCTCTGATTACTTGTGAGTAAATTGAATTTGATTTTGAGTTTATTGTGGCGGTTGTTGTGATTTGGGGAGCAGGTGGCTCCAGGTGTTTCGTTTGGAACTGGAATTTAGAAGTGTTTTATTTGTTGCAGGTTTTAGAGTTGTCTATCTTAAGATTGGCTTATCGATTTATCGATAGAGTTAATCTTAAGGTAGTCCCCGCAGGATCTTATCCGGGTTTCAGGGTGAAATCTGGTTCGAGTCCTGTCAACATTAGTAGACATACACTGATTTTATTGAATAAAAAGTACCAAACTCAGAAAATAATAATTTTCAGTCTTAATATGACAACATAGTAGTAATAGGTACTTCATAAAAAAATTTACACAGTCCGCCTTCACTTCTACACTGGTCAACCCAATCAAGTATATGTCTTTTTGCCTCCCTAAGAGCAGCCGCATCACGCGGTGATAAAAATAGTTAGATTTTTACATGGTCAATAAAGCTCATTGTTGTGAGTGCGCAATAATTTTGGGAGACTTTTTCGATCAGCTGCTCCGGACTTATTTATAAAGCAATTTTAAAGTTAAGAAAATATAGTATTTCATTTGAAAAAAAATATAATTTTTATGAGGTGAAAGGTTGTGCTGCTAAAAACGTGTCATTTGACACTATTTTGTCTTCATTTTATTTTCAGAAAACTCAGTAATCTTCTGAAAATTATAGTAAATTGTCACAGACTACTCATGAAGCATACTTGACCAGGTTCTTCAATTATAGATTTTTTACTAGCAAGAAAAAATTGAGTAAATTTTACGAGGTTTTTAAACAATCACCGTATATTTTGAAAAAAACACAATAAATAGTTTGAGTGTCCGAAAAATATACCAAAAATTCTCACACACATCAAATTATGTTCTTTATTATGATGTCGATCGATTATATATTTATTGTGATACCTGAGATTTTTAATCTCAAATTCTGACATATTTAAGAACTAATCAATCGACATTAATTTTAAATGTCGAGTTTGTTGTTTAATAAGTCGATATTAAACTACATATCACCACACATACGGAAGTATTCACGGAGTATTTTTCCGATGCTCGGTTGTGTTTTTACGAATTAACAGAGTTTTTACAAGATTTAAATCAATTTTCAAGTTTTTTTAATTACTTTTACGCTTTAAATCCTTAGCCATTAGATCTTCACCGACCTTCCTGAGCCGTTGGTTTTTTCCCCTTAAAACCCACAAGCCACCTGTCATTTTTCATTCTCACTTCTTCCTCAGTCCGGCAGCACACCACCGCTCTCTCTCTCTCTCTCTCTCTCCCTCTCCACCGAAACCAGGCGGAACTTCTCCTCTGCACAGCGCCGCCGTCCGACGAAATCCATCACATGCAATGCGATATTCTGCTTCCCCTCGTGTTCCCCTTCAAGGCTACCTGTAGATTTCACAGATAACCCCGATTTTAAATTAATCGGAGGAGTTGCAGTTGGACGACGGATTTGACTGGAAATTGAGGTACCAACGAGTTTGTTTTATCTTCAATTGGTAATCAAAGTTCTTCCTTCTGTTCCGAGTTCAATTTCACACCGATTTTGTTGAGAACCAAACCTAATCCTCAAGTCTTTCTTTCTCTGTTTCACTTTCGCATTCTATCGAACATGACCTGGAAATTTGGGGCATTTATTCTCGACCTCCAACTGCCACCGAGCCTACATGTGGTATGCTTAACGATTTCCTTCAAAATTCCAGTTCGATTCCTCTTTGATTTCAAAGAATCGGACCTAATTCATTCGTCTTCTCTCTCCGTGTACCTCTACTGCCGTGACTCTGTCTCCATCGACCTCCGTTTCACCTTTTAATTGATAAGCCAACGAACTGGAGAGTTTCGAATGATTCTGGAAAAGCATCAAAGTTTCAAAGCAGCAACAAGGGAGGTTAGTTGAAGACAGTAACATGGACTGGTGGTCGAGGAAGCCTAACGTATTAAAATCAGAGGTTTTAGTTTTACTGTAAGAGAATGGGGTGTAGTAGAAAGAGATTGGAGGAAAACCCCACCTGACTAACGTCTTGAGTTTCTGCCGTTTCCCAAAATGTTAACATTTTTGGCTCACGCATGTGCTTGAGTCAAGCACTGAAGTGGTTCCACTTTTTTCCACCAAATTTTCTTACTGTTGAGCAAAAATTGCAAATAATTATGATTAACACAATTTCACTCATCATGAAAACCCCTACGCTTAAGGAAAACACCCCCTAAACAAAAAAAAAATTGAGAAACCCTTTGATTTCAATTTAGAATTTAAACGTTGCCAAACTCTACGTAAATTTTCGGATGGTTTGCCTACGTACTTGAACTCTCTAAGAGGGGAAGCGTCTTAATAAAAGGGGACTTTTTCAACACAATTTTTAAAGATGAAACACCGTCAAGTTTTGTTAAACTCTTCGTATAGGCTCAAATTTCCCAATGGGCTTCTCTTTCTCTCAAGTTACGTTCCACGATCCATGAAGCTTCCTCGCCCCCAAATTATTGGCTGAACTCCAAGTCACAAATTTTTGTGCACCGATTTCTTCTTTTTGTGTTTCTATTGTGGTCGGTCGATGAAAGCTTTCGAGAGACCAAATTTTAAATAGGCACCCATCACGGTCTGCCTTTAAGATTCTTAGACTTCTTGGACTCCCATGCCAACAGCTATTTTATTGCATTTCTTCTTCCTCCTTTTTTTCTAAACATTTGCTTTGTTTCGTGTTTATATCTTCCATGTTCATAAGAGCATCTCCAACAACTCTTATAAAACTTGAAATTTTTCTATTTTACAAGAAAAACACTCTTTTTTTGCTTCACCAGCTCTTGTAAACCAATCTCTAAACTACAAAAAGTGGGAAAAAAAATATGGAAAATCTCTATATTTATAGAACTCTCAAATTTTGTATACTTCATTAACAAATCTCTAAACTTTATTGTTGAGTCTGGGCCTGTGCTGGCTAAATCTGGGCCTGGGCCTGGGCTGGCTAAGTCTGAGCCTGTGCTGACTGAATATGGGCATAAAGACTTGGTTGTGTATCGGGCTTATGAACTTGTAATCCCAGTGACTTTTGTTCAGGAGTCTCGAAATAGAAAAGGATTGGATTCGGAGCTTTATGGGATTGATGACTTGAATGTGTTGGTGTGAAACTATAAGCGTAAGTCGGGGCGTCCATGTGGAAGTAAGAACAGAAAGCCTTGCAAGAAGAAGAAAGTTGATGCACCATCTGAGTTGAGTTATTTATATTCTGAATAACCTCCATGCCCTAGCCTTAAGGGCAAGGAGAAAGTTTAAGTTTCAGTTTTTTTTTTCCTTTAGTTTTTACGCCTATATGCTATGCTTATGATCATAGATATAGATAATTTATGTTTTAAATTTTGGAATAAATGAGCAGTAGTTTCAAATATAGGTGGTCTATCATATGTATCATGTTAGTGTTTACACCACGAAGCTCTGCACTATCTTGGAAAGAGGTAATAGCGGGTGGATATGCAATCGCCATCTTGGCATGAGTAATATATATTGGCACTGCTTTGATTAAAAAAAAAAAAGCTGTTGAAGTTGAGCCTTTTTTGTTTTAAAGATTTTGTGATTTCCTCCTTTACCATAAAAAAATTATAGAAGAATAGTTGAAGATGTTTTAACACATTAGAACACGAATTTGGATGTTGAGATTTTGCATATTGGGTGCCGAGATGGATACAAAGCTAGAAACCAACTTGAATTGAAGCTGAATTGCAATTGAGTAGAGATTGCATTATATTATGCCGATTAACAGGCCGACCCTGAGGTACGTACGTAGCAACCTAAGACTTATTTTCTTTAAAAAAAAATATATTGTACATATCTAAAAACTTATATAAATTTTCTTTCCATTACCATCACTTTCATCTTAGTCTGATATAGTCCAGCGGGAAGGGCATTTTTTTTTTGTTTTTGTAGGCTCTAGGTTTTTTTTTATTTTTTTTATTGCTCTAGGTTCAAATCATTTTATGCCCTTTTTTCGTTACGGTTTCTTCTTGTTTCTTATTTTCGTAATTAAACCACCATTAAGAAGATGAAAGTTTTTTTTTTTTTTTTCACATAAATGCAAACATTTGTAACATAATTTTTCCCATATAAATGCAAACATTTTCCACGTCTCAATTGTTCGTTTAAGGCCTCTAAACTGTCAGGATCGGCCCTGCCGATTAATAAGCTTAAGGTGGTGAATCTTGCGTTATTCTTGTAGCAATAGCAACAATCAAGACATCAAAGTTGTGTTAAAGCATTATGATATGATTTGGAATCCCTTTTTGGCACAATGCAATCAGTGCTACAAAGATTCACCACCTTTTTTTATCAAATAAACAACTGAGTGCTACAAACTAATCTGTTGAGCAAAATTAAATTTAGAATACTTTTTTTTTTCTATCATAATTAATCACAAGGGATTTGACACTTGTTATTTATAATAAGTAATAAGTAATACAAAGTAAATTTCAATAAAAGTAACTTACAAAATCATAGATGCATAAGGCTTATATGGAAGAAGGATAATCTTAAAACATAAGGGTTCAACACATGAGTATTCTCTCTGAACTAGGGAGTTAATAGAAAAATTCAGTCTGAGTGTAATGAAGGAGTGAGGCTCCTTATATAGGCATTGGCGTCTGGAAGTCACGCCAAAGAATTCTAAGAAGAATCTGCTTTTACTGTGGAATTACTTAAAAGATGACAAACAGAAAGTATCACGATTAGCTATGTTTTTCCTTGTGAGTGAACAGTAAAAAGTGATTTCATTGTTCATGAATAGTGACTTCATGATGTCATATTTCGTATGGATCTTGGCTATCTTGAAAATCATCCGACAGGTTATCGACCCATCGGGCAGGTCTTTGAGAAGAGACAACTGACTTTTGTGGAGTGTTTGAATGACTACGGGATGAAGATGAGGACCGAGATGCGCAGGTTTCATCGTCTTCAAAATCTTCCCTGTCATCGGATAATTTGGCTGCTTGGGCTAACTCTTTTAATTCGGTTGACTTGGTCAACTTGGATATGGAGGAGGAGGATTCTGCTTTATCCTTTCCTTTAGATTTTGAGGAGACTGGAGACTGGGGAGATGCAGGGACTTGTAAAGAAATAGTAGCTTTGACTGGAGTAACCGTGGGAGTTACTGCTCATGAGATGATTGGAACGTCTGAATTGAATTGTGATAGGACTCGGTTTATGTCGAACTTATCCCACCATTTAATAAAGTGCTGCCTGGAGATTACTCCAAGCGTAACTGTTGGATAATTCTGGAGCCGGAATTGCCACTTGTAAATCTAAGGGATTTTGTACTCGGCCATGAAGTGTAGAGTGGGAGAGAAGTTTTTCTGATATTGTGTGAATGTCATAACTTCAGTAAATCTGCTAACTGCTCCTTGTAGTAACTGAGGTAGAACTTCATAAGGACATCCATGAAAGGCCCACCAAGAGAGGAACCACATGGGGAAATTTTTTTGAAAATGTTTATCAAAGTTAATAAACCAGGAATGATTGAAATCTTCATACTGGTGTAAGAAGATCTTAAACCAAGCATTGTTCTCTTTTAAATTTTTTAACCTAATCTGCATATTGTATTGTAGTGACGAGCAAAAGTCTAATTAAAACCTTAAACGTATATACAAATATTTGAGGCCATAAGAATACCAAGTCAAGCATGCACACAGTCAAGTTCATGGTTTTCGTTTAGGATTTAGGATTTAGAGTTTAGAGTCATAAGAATACCAAATGAAGCATACACAAGTGAAAGCATGTCTTCTAATTAGGATTCAGAATTTAATGATTTAGAGTTTAGAGTTTAGTGATTAGAGTTGAGTGATCTAGAGTTTAGAGATTAGTGATTTTTAGAGTTTAGGGTTTAGGGTTTAGGGCTTAGAGTTTACGGTTTGGGTTTAGAGTTTAGATTTTAGAGTTTAAAGTTGAAGGTGTGACGGTGTAACGGGTAATGGTGTGACGGTGGAACAGGTAGCGAACGGTGGAAACGGGTAATGGGTAACGGTGTGATGGTGGAACGTGTAACAGATAACGGTATAACGGGTAATGGGTAATAGGTAGGGCTGGGCACGGGCCAGTCTTGGCCGAAATTTTCGTGAATCCGACTCAAAATCTGAAATTTCGGGCTCGGGCCGGATTGGATTTTTTGAGATTTGGGGACCGATCAAAACCTGTTCGAGGGGTTCGGACCGGATTCGGTCTTTTTTCGGGCCCAAAAACTGAGGCGAGTCAGAGGAGAGGAGAGGCGGGGCATTGTCTGCATGTACTAATCGACTGGTATCGAGTTGGGTGAAGACGAAAGTGATGACTCGCAGAACGCAGAAAATTTAGATTCTGTCTTCTTCTTTGAGCCCTTGTAATGTATGGGACTGAGGAATTAAGCTGTAAAACTGTCGGCCCTTATCAATCTGTATACAGGGTCACATAGCAAATCGGAATCACCTCAGTCACTTCATTCAAGATTAGAGTTTGAAATTTCTTACAACTAAGAAAGAAAATAAACTCATTGCCGGCCATCAGCAAGCTTGAATATTAGAATTCAAAGTCTTCGAGGCCAATTGTTCTGATCGAGAGACTGATCTTCCAGCTGCATTCTTCTCTAAATTCCATAGAAATCAAAATAAAACAAAATGAGTAAAATTAATATAATCGATATACTGCTGTGTGCATTGATCGATTCCCATGCCCCTGGATGTATATATTTATGAGCTAGCTGTTCGTTTACACCTCAAATTAATAATGATTTCTCATTCACATCTATGAGCGAAAGACATCTGAAATCCCCAAAAAAATACATTGATGAATGATCCAACATGTGCAGGAAATAATTTAGTTGGTGAGATCCCTCTTTCAGATTGATTGCTTGTACCCTGCTTTGTCATTGCTTCCATAAATAATAGAATCAAGTTGCCTATTATTGTCCTCTCAAAGATCGATCTTCTGAGAGATCACCACCTGAGCTAGTTACATGTCGGATATACAGCCCTCAATGTAATTTCAACTCATTTATCCAGTTTTGCTCATAACTTAAAGATAGTAATTGTATGATAAGATAAGAATGTTCAATAATGAATTATTGAATTAATGATATGTAGACAAAGAGATTTCATGAATCATGTGCTTCTTCTGTGCCTAATCTGTACTTGAGTAGTTAGGTACAAGGCCAATCATTGTACTCATTCATGTTACTCGTCTACATTGTAAAATATGATATCAATGAATCATGTGCATTATACTTATATTGCAATGACAAGCAAAAGTCTCATCTAAACCTTAAAGTATATACATATCTTGAGGCCATGCCATTGATGGCAATACCAAGTCAAGCACAGAGTGCAGTTGCCACAAGGATGTCTTCCGTGATAAGTTGAGCACTTTGTAAAAACCGTATTGCCTGATTCTCTTTCTTCGTTCTGAATTGGTGAGCATGAGTTTGCTGTTATCATTGTACTTATGGTGTATGCCTGTATATCTCTACCTATGTTTCTTTAGTTTCGGTTGTTCTAGCATGTTATTCGTGTCTTTGCTCATGTATGTTGCTCATTATGAACTCCTGACAATTCCATTTTTGATGTTTTTCTTCACCTATTTGCAGTTTAAGTTCATCAACAAGCACTACTGCAGATTCATAGAGAAGCGACGACTTTTTGTCGTCGTTTCTGACCAAAAGTCGTCGCTTCCGTATGAAAGAGACGAAAAGTTGTCGCTTCGATGTCGTCGCTTACTTTTCGTCGTTTCCGGTATACAGCGACGAGTTTTGGGGCAAAACTCGTTGCTCTTAGTTTGTAAGCGACGACTTCTAACTTGGTCGCCTTCAAATAAAAGCGACCACCTTTGGTCGTCGCTTCCGTAATAACAGCGACGAGTTTTGGTCGTCGCTTCCATAATACCAGCGACGAGTTTTGGTCGTCGTTTCCACAATCCAAGCGACGAGTTTTGGTCGTCTCTTCTAAAATATAAGCGACGAGTTTTGGTCGTCCCTTAAACAATAAAAGCGACGAATATTGCTTTAAGCGACGAGTTTTGGTCGCTTTACGGATTAAATTAAATCTGTGTATTATAACTTAAAGCGACGAATATTGCTCAATATTCGTCGCTCCTATGTTTGTTACAGAGAACGAAACCTTTTTGTTGGTGTTGTTTGGACCTATTCCATTCACATAAAAATAACACAAAATGCATTTCAATTGAGATTTCACACATATCCAAAATAATACAAGCACACTACATTTTAGAAATACGTAGATTACATTCAAATCTTATATCATCGTTTCATAATCTACATAATACAAGCACACTACATGTAATGTAGATGTTCCATAATACATGTAATGTAGATGTTCCATTACAAGGGAAAAAAATCCTAATCTAGGTGGTCGAACTCGAGATTACCTTTGGATGCACACGAGGATTTATCCGGGACGGTGACAGTTGGTTCGGGCACATTGACAGCCGCATTGCCTTGGGCCGTTATGACTTGACCGAGGAGAGCCTCCAACGTCGCCACGCGTTGCTGCCACTCTTCTTTGTCGCGTCTGCTCTCCTCAGTGACGACTTGTAGCTGCCTCTTCAACTCCTCAACCTCCGAACTGTCGCGGGACACGCGTGCACCGCCTCTTGGTTTGGGCGGGCGTCTTAATGCATCCCCTAACCCTGCAAAAAAGGTAAAACAAAAAAATAAATTTAAAAACGATTTCGTATCAAAAATAATAAAACTGAACAGAAGAAGATGTTTTAAGAAAATATACCCCGGACCCTCGTGCCCGGCTTCCCACCCAGCTCCTTCTCGACGACAGCCATCTACTCCTCGACGCTAACGGGACCCGTCACGTGACTGCCGCTCGCTTCACCACTCACTCGAGAAGCACAGAGCTCATCCATCTTCCTCTTGACCGCTGCCTGCAAAAAAAATTTCATTGATTTGTGTTATTATACTTCTTAATTCGAAATAACTGAAATCGTTGGACCAATAGGGAAGTGACTTACCACTTTCTCCTGCGCATTCTGCGATGCTTGATAAACATCGCAGACTGTCTGCAGTATAGGCGCTGGATGCCCTTTCTCCTGATTCGCAGCGACCTGGTAGCTGTAGGGTGTGGTGCCAGAGTGGTGGTTGATTGCAGTCCCCTTCTCCTTGGCGTTGTTTCGGTTAGCGCCGTTCCGGACACACATCCTCTGCAAAAAGGAGTATAAATATGAGTATAACAAGCTGTTTTCTGAAATGCAAAAACCTCTAATTAATTTACATTACCTTGTAATCGTCGTCCTCAAAGTGCACTTTGAGCCACTCCCACTGCTCTGGTCGGTGGATAAACTCTGCAGACGTCGCCTTGGACACTTCCACGTAGTGTGTGTGGCAGTCGTACTTCCAGTCCTTGTAAATCTTTCCAGCCGTCTCGTCAATGTATTTCCACATGCCTGTCTCGGTGGGAGGAAGGTGATAGAGCGTCTAGTAACAAACAATTAAAAAAAACATTAGAAACATCATATTTCAATATAATGTCATTGAAAAAAAATGTTAAAAAAATTGTAAAATAATGTTTTGCCTCCATATAAGTGGTCAATGTATCCTGATGCTCCTCTTCCAGCTCAACAAATGAAGGCGCAAGCATCGGCACTTTGCTCCGGACGGCGCTCCCGATGTCTCGGGACATCAAAGTCCTCCACTTCAATTCTGCGGGACCCTTATGTTGCTCGGCGTAAGCAACCTTCAGAGGTTGGTTGTTGTTCATCATCTTCAACCACTGCGTCTTTGTGCCCGTATAGATGCCAGGCTTATCAGGGTTCCGCCTTTTCACCTTCTTTCCCGTTCTCATATCAACCAGCTCTGTAATTTATTCCACAAACAAGGCAACAAATTAAACAGATGATTATTGTTAGTTATACATGCAGCTGCTAGTTTCAATTGCAACTCATGCAGTGATCAGGTGACAAGCAATTGTGACTCAATCATGATTAGTTAAAACTAGCTTCAAAGTTAGGGAGGGGGCATAATGATCGAACAATACTAGGATTTGAGCCAACCCAATCCCCTTTCTACAGACAAGCAAAAAACAATACATAAAAAACTAAGAGAATTTTGCTTGATAATTATTCTTGCCATATAAGAACAGATAAGATCACTTTAGTCCTTTTATCAACCTGCCATGATGTTATGATAAAATATGATAAAATATGCAGATTGTCCTTAACAGCTAACTTGTCATTGAACCACAACAAAAACAAAGGTGAAATGAAACCTGGGTGCTCCAGTAGCCCTAAAAATCGACAACAGGTAATGAGCATATAAGTGTACTGAACAATAAAGAAGCTTGTAGCCGGAATGGCCAATCTGCCCACATTAATAGTGTTCTGATCATATTAGGCTGCAAACTGATTGAATCATAAGATCTCCTGAACAGTTTCAAGCCAGAGATACTACAGGATTCCAGGAACTGTATATCTAGAATTCTTATACTTATACGGTTATACCAGGACCAGGACTTAGAGAATTACAGACGATTCTCTTCCTCAGATCCCTCTACACTTTCAATTGCCATTTTATTACAAGCAGAGACTAAAGTCCACCAAATTGAACTCATCACAGCAATATCCACCAGACACAACTAAATGTTGATATTGCCAGAAAAAAAAAAAAACATAAGCAAGGAGTCATTTAAACACCCTAAAACTTGGTCAATATTCTTGCATCATAAACAATTGCTGCATCAACTAATTGAACAAAGGCAATGGTTTATTAGCAACATTCCACCAATCCAAATTACAGTCATAGGCCCTTTGCTAATTATAATGCAGAACAGCATTCCAAACATGGCATCACAGCATTCAAAACAGAATTCAAAACAGGGACTGAAACCATTACAAAACAGAACATAATTCAAACAGAACATAATGCTGAAGGAGTTGAGCATTACCCGGCTCCTTCGGACCCCTCTTAGTCCGAATATTGAGGTGTGGTCCGTCATCCCCTTCCATAGCGGCAGCTCCACTGCCCCCGGTACCGCCGCTCCCGGAAGTATCGCCACCTCCACCAGCCCCCAAGCCCGAAGGGGGGGTTTCGTCGAGAGAGAGGATTAGCACCAGCGCGTTTCCCTCTGGCGCCGTCGTCGCCGAGTCCGCCGCCGCCGCAGCCGCCGTCGTCTCCTCCGCCGCTGCAGCCAATCTTGCTGCAATTTCGGCCGCTTTCCTCTCCCTTCTCGCCTCCAGGTCTTTCTTTCTCTGCTGGGCACTAGAACCTGGCGCCATTGTTGAAAATAACGGGTTAGGGTTTTGAATTAAGGGTTTGGGGAAAGGGGTTCGGGAACCTGGCGCCGTCTAGATGGGAAGGAGAGGGGTTGGAAGGAGTAGTGGTTTTTGGTTAGGGTTTAGGGTGGTGGTTTCGGGTTGGAAGGAGAGGGGTTTTTCAGATTGAAGAGAAAGAGAAGAAATTGGAGGGGGCCGGGGTTTTTCAATTTTGGGAAGAAAACGCAAATGAGGAAGAAGAACTCGATTCTGGAAATTTAAATTTATCGGAAGCGACGAATTTTCTCAAAAGTCGTCGCTCCAAAAAAGTTAGCGACGACTTTTGCCTCTTCCTAGGTAACCGAGGGGGCTTCAAAACTCGTCGCTTCAATATATACGAAGCGACGAATAAGTACAAGGAAGATAAATCTTCGTCGCTTCAGTTATGTATAGCGACGAATATTGGCATTATGCGTCGCTTAAATTAAATTTAACATATTAGTTATTTTAAGAAATATATGTTTTCATTTAATTAGACTATTGTAAATATTGTTCAAATTTACAACAATAAATATATATATATATATCATCATTATCATATTACAACATGTCCCATAATTAACTAGTACGCTTCCTCTTCGTCGTCGCCGCCATCATCGTCTTCATCTTCCTCTTCGTCTTCCTCATCGAATTCATCGCCACTGTCATCTTCCTCACTGTTTGATTCTTCATTCTGTTCGTGTACTTCTAAATCGATTTGGAGATTAGATGCATCAATATGGTAAAATTGTATTGCACCTACTGTGTCCTCTTGGTAAGGCTCTGTGATCTGATTCCCTGAAGGAGCCATGTTGTCTATAGTTGCAAGTACTTCGGCACTGTATACATTTCGATGCGACATTTCTTGCACCACCTTCCAAGTACCACCCGCCGCAGGATCGTCCAAGTAGAACACTTGTTTAGTCTTCACAGCAAGACAAAATGGTGAACTCTCATGGTAACTAGTGTTAGTATCCACCGATATCAGACCATGATCTACCTTGACGGTGTCAATTTCTTCGTCCTCCTGATCGTCAGTGGTGTTGTGCCATATAACTTTGAACAATACGACCGACAAATTGTCTGGATAACATACCTCGACTACATAGTCAAGATGGCCATAGAAGTGTTGAGACAGGTTCCCAAGCTTCGTGTTTAACATCACCCCGCTATTTTGAGTCACGAGCCTTTGGTCTCTATCGAATGAGACATACTTGATACCGTTCACGTTGCAGGCCTTATAGATTCGAGTGAATTGCGGACCTCGAGCCAATGACCATATTGCCCTGTTGAAATTAGGGTCCTGAGCATCATATATTCTCTTCGCCTGAAAAATAGATTGTGTTAGTTCTACACTATTCAGTTTTCGTAGACAATTTTAAGAATCATATATTCAGTTTTCGTACAAATTTTAAAAACCATGGATGGAAACTCCTCCTTCGATGGCGCTGGTCGTAATCGTCACCATATTTCGCCGTGTACAGCTGCAAATGAGCGTCCATGTAATATTGAGCCTCTTCTGTATCCGTCAAAATTTGCCAGTGAGCCTCAGCCGTTTGCTCCTCTGTTAACCTGATATTTCCGGTGGTATCCATAATACACGGTTGAACAAACTGAGAAACATAACTAATATTCCATATTGGGGGATTGGGCTCTTCGTGTTCTTCCAATTGCAGATACGACTTACAGTACGTCACCGACTCCCATGATATGTACCTTTCTGCAATACTCTCCTCCGGGTACCGTGTATTACTCATTGACTGTTTATAGTCACCTAATTGCCTGTAAAATGATGAATATGATTACTGCATATATAAGGTCGATACCAATTTAGTTTGAACATTAAGAAACATATTTGATTAGTGCATATACCTTTCCGTCGGATACATCCATGTAAAATGTACTGGGCCTGTAAGCATAACTTGTTCGGGAAGGTGAACCATGAGATGAACCATAGAGGTGAAAAAATGTTGAGGAAAAATCAACTCCAAATTACAGAGAATGATCACAATGTCATCTTTCATCTGTTGGACATCTGCCTTCTTTAACTCCCTAGCACATAATTTTCGAAACCAATTTGACAATGCTATCAATGGCTTCACGACGTTATTCGGCAAAAATCATCGGATAACCACTGGAAGTGATAGGAGCACAATGTGCGACGATATTATATGCTTATGCCCTCATTTATGCTTTGTTTAACCCTTATTTGTGTAAGATAGAGTCATAATTTAGTTTAGTGTTAATTTGGTAGAGTTTGGCGGAAAAATGGTTAAGAATCCGAAAAATGACTAAGTATGAGAAATCTGGAAAATAGCGCAAAATATGTCTTTTTCGTGATTTTGAGATGAGTAAAAATGTGATCTATACTTGTCCGAATTTAATAAAATTTGGTGTGCTTATTATTCATATACTGAGGAATGTTGTGTTAAAATTTCAGATCAATCGGAGTTCGGGAAGTCACCCAAAAGATGGCTGCAAAACGGCAGTCCGAGCAAACCAATCCAGGGGCTTCCAGGATTTTCCTGGGACTTTGATCCAACTTCGAAAAATCATTCCCGACGATTCACAAGGAATTTGATCGAGATATTTTATGGAGAGATGGCTATATGTGTCTAGTTTATCGGAGACTTGGAATCGCATCAATTGGAGCTCCAAGAAGGGAGATATGTCGGATTTACTGGAGGAAGGTCATTCCAGCCGAGTTGCTGCCGGTCTTGTGTTCTTGCGGGTTTGGGGCATTTTTCCATGGACCAAGCTCACCAAATGGAGTTTTCAAGCCTACACAAGAAGTTCATGAAGATATGCAGCCCAATCCAAGGAAGAAAATCAGAAAAAGAAGTTTCCTAGAAGAACCAAGAAAGGAAGGAACCAAAACCTTGTTGCACAAGGATTGCCTTTGCCGATTTGGACTAGGTTTTCTACCTAGGGTTTCTGCCGAATTTGCCTCTATATATAGCCATGTTTTCCTACAGAAAAATCATCTCATCTCAAGCATAAAATACTAGCCTAAAGCTCTACCAAGTCTATCAAGCACCAACACCTAAATACTTAGCGAAAACCCATCACCACCACCACTACCAAATTGCCGTACCCTTCACCTTGTCTTCTGCCGATTCTTGTTTTGGCCGAGCATTAAGGAGCAGCAGCCAAGCATCTTGTCACGTTTGAGGAGTCTTCAAAGGTTCTTAAAGTGTGATCCATTCCCCTATGGCTTTTGTATTTAGTTTTGTTTGGTTGTCTTGTAAGAACTTGTTTCAATTCTTGGTTTTTGCTAAACTTTTGTATGAACCGATCTTGTTGAATTTTATGTAGTTGTTTTGCAATTTTAACTTATGGATTTCGTATGTATGGATAATTAGGACAGTGGTATTAGAAGCATGTTTAGGATTTTAATTGGTTAGTAATCTAAGGGTGTGACTTAAAAACCGAAGCATTAGTATTGGCTGGAAGCATGTAAATCTAGATGTTAGGTTTCATCTAACCCGAGTTATAACGAATAAAACTATAGGCCTGACGGTTGTTTTGATTTGTTGTGCTCACTTAGGGTATAACCTTAGCTAAAACTTGCATGTTAAATAAGATGATTGACAACCTTGCTTATTTGCATGTTTTCGATTTTAGACTCTTGTGCTTAAATGTTAAAACGTGTAAAATCGGATTAGCATAAACTTTAGGATCGAAGGCGAATAGCATGATCTTAAAACATTAGATGTCTAACAATTGGTTAAAAGGCTAATCGCTCTAATTGTGGTCGAAACTAAGTTGAACCTTGAACATGCTAAATACTTGTCTCTTACTTTCTTGCATGCGAATCTATGTGTTAAAGAGTCTTTTGTGTGAACTGTTTTATGTGAGAGATGATGATCACTTGTATATAGTAGTTTAGGTTTATTTTCGTGTTCTTAGATATAGAGGCAGCCCTTGCTGCCGAACCTCACCTCAATCCCCCTTGATTTCGTGTGAATATGTATATATGTATATAAGTGTGACAATTGTGTGCATATATGTTTGTGAATATTTTTTTATTAACATTCTCATATTTCAGGTACCCTTAATCCCCGGCTAGAACGATCCCTACTTATTATATACTACTAACGATTGTAGGGTTATTATTGCTTGATGCTCGCTTCGGCGACTCATCAGGAAGAAGACGTTGAAGCAGGACATGGCAATCATGCGTCTTCAATCCATAGAACTTTTTCTCGGATAGTTTCATCTTATTTCTCAAACTTCCCGCATAGTCAAGTGGATACCTAACACTGCGAAACCATTCGAATACTTCTTCAAGACGATCCTCTTCAACTAAAAAGGGTGCATGAGGAACCTTTCCCGTCCTCTTTTGAGCTTCCGAACACCACTGACATTTGCGTATTCTCCTCTTCTGCAAAGCTTCGCGAGCCCTTGGACCATCCTTGGTCTTCCCTTCAATTGAAAGAATGGTGGCCAGGATATTGTCACCCACGTTCTTTTCAATGTGCATGACATCTAAACAGTACCTGTGTAACAACGACGACCAATAGGGAAGCATCCAAAATACGCTCTCGTGGGTCCAACATTGTCTGTTGTGTGCTGAGTAAGGGACATGAAAATTCAGATGCTGGCTAAGAGTGGCGTAATTGTGTGACCTAATTTCCTCCAAAATTTCATCTCCGTTCTTATGAGCTGGTCTTTTTCCCCACTCTGGCTTCCCGTTAAATGCCAAACTGGATCGCATTGGTGAATTCTCGTCGAGCCATTTCCGATGTCCTTCATAAACAATTCTCCCACAAATATGTTCCGCCGTGAGGTCATCTAGACAAATTGGACATGCCTTGTACCCTTTCACCGTTGAGCCCGCAAGCATCCCTAAACCAGGAAAGTCACTTATAGTACACATCACCACTGCCTTCATCGTGAATACATCATTGTCGACTCTGTCAAAAGTATAGACTCAATTTTCCCATAAATCTATGAGCTCATCGATCAATGGACGAATGAGTACACTAAGGCACTTTCCTGGAGATTTAGGGCCAGGAATCAACACGGCCAGCATATTATATTCCTTCCTCATACACATATTAGGGGGTAGATTATATGGCATCACAACCACGGGCCACGTACTATGCTGGGTTGCCATTGTTCCAAATGGACTGAAACCATCAGTTGCCACTCCGAGCCGCACATTTCTTCCTTTAATGTCGTCGAAACCTGGAAATGTCCTGTTAAAATGTTGCCATGACTCTCCATCAGATGGGTGCCGGAAGGTACTTTCATCTTGTCGCCTCTCCTTATGCCATCGCATATGTTTTGCTGTGTGTGGGGACATAAATAGGCGTTTCAACCTTGGAGTGATAGGGAAATACCATATTATCTTTTTGGAAGGTCATCCGTATCTGGCTTATATCTTTGAGCACCACATATTGGACAAGTCCTACGAGTTTTATTTGCAGCCCCCCTGAATAGGTAACAGTTGAACTCACAAACATGAATTTTTTCATATCCAAGGGAAATATCCTTGATGATTTTTTTAATTCTCGAATAACTCACAGGAAAATTGTTGACTTTAAAAAACTTATGCACCCATTTACATAATTTATCAATACTCGTATCCGACCATCCGTTTTCAACTTTAATTTTCATTGCATGTAATGTGGCACTTAATACAGTTTCTTCACTCCCTTCATACAATGGGGTTTGAGACTCCTTTAGAAGCCTTTCGTACTTAGCATAATCATCATCTACCATGTCATTGAACTGAACTTCAGCGTTTTCTTGAACGGCATTATAATCTGCATCTGCATGGTATCCAGGATAGTATGGAAATACATCTTGTATAATCTCCACAGGCGGGATCACTGAAGGACCGGCAACACTGGAAGCCTGGACTCTGTCTTGAAGCCACTGTCTCCGTTTACTGATCATTGCCGGTTCACCAGAAACTTCCCCGTGTAGGTGCCAAACTGTGTAAGTCGGATCCAAACCATGGTGCATACAGTGATGATAAATCTCTACGAGTTTCTTATAATAAGGACCATTTTTGCAAACTGCGCACGGACAAGGCAGAAACTCAATTCCAGCAGTGCGAGCCATCACAAAATTGATGAAGTTAACTAAGCCTGTGCTGTAATCAGGGTGTGTAAAGTGAAGATTCATCCAAGATTTGTCGGGGACTTCGTCCATGTTTCCTGTCACAACATAAACAGACAATATGCATAAGGTTAGCACACAACATTCATGATACAATCAGAACCTGTCCCAACACTTCTTCTCCTTATTCCTCCAGGTTGGGTCCTATCCCCTTCAGGCGAACACGAGTTTGTTGATCCTTTTGCTATTCATGTGGTTTCAGCTACAGTTTTGGGAAATTTCGGCAGCATCTCCCTACAGTTCCTCAAGTGCACAAAAATCTAAACAACCTAATTTGCACTCGAGGAACATTGTAGAGAGACAATGTCGAAACTATATCCCAAAACTGTAGCTGAAACCACATGAATAACAGAAGGATGAACAAACTCGTGTTCGCCTAAAGTGTCCAAAAATGGGACAATTCGAGAATCAACAACCCATCACGATCAACTAGATGCGTTGTTGATTCTCAAACGGGAGTTCTAAGCTGATAAACACCACAATTATATATAATATGAAAATATAAATTTACACACGGCACCACACTCCCTCACTAAGTCACTCGCATGTTTCAGAAACCC
Organism: Potentilla sterilis; assembly: GCA_963682095.1. Classification (NCBI taxonomy): domain Eukaryota; kingdom Viridiplantae; phylum Streptophyta; class Magnoliopsida; order Rosales; family Rosaceae; genus Potentilla; species Potentilla sterilis. Next base: position 13,125,301 of record OY821761.1, read on the forward strand.
TAACTACCACAAACTATACACAACACAAACCGATTACATCATTAATCAATAATTTCAACCTAATCCACCATAAAATTCTAATTTCACACAATTTCACTATTTGACAAAATTTCATTTTCACTAAATTTCTCAATTTCACTAAATTTGAAAATTTCACTAAATTACACTAACATTCAATTTCACTAAATTTAACAATTTCACAAACTAACCTAATCTTAATTTCACTAAATTTCACCAAAATTCTAACATTTTCAATGAACCCATTCCATGGTTTACCACAATTTTCATATTCTAACACTAAAACAACAACAAATCACAAAATTGAACACCCTAAATCCAACTTCCATTAAACAACATAAACAACAATTTCTCATGAATTAATACATAATATGCTCACAAAGAGAGATAAATATAAGGAAATTGCACTAACCTTACTTAAGAATCAAAGAATTAGCAACCCAAGTCCAATAATGTACAATTTCTTCTAATTTCTCCCTCTTCTCCTTCTTCTCCTCCAAAACAAGATGCAGAAACCCGAGCAACTATTCCAATAAAAAAATTTCACCTATATATACAGCTGTCATTTAAGAGGAAGTACAATGATTGGTGGAAAAAAAACAAAGCGACGAATATTGACCAAAAGTCGTCGCTTAAATTATAAGACAGTGACGAATCGACAATATTGGTCGCTTTGGTATTTTTGTGGCGACGAATATTGAATAAAATCAATATTGGTCGCTTCAGTAATTTTTGAGCGTCAAAGTTTCAAAAAATGTCGTCGCCTTATAACCGGAAGCGACGACTATTGCATAAAACCTATATTGGTCGCATGTATGTGTTCCAGCGACGACTTTTGATTGTCCAACTTCAATCTTCGTCGCTTCCATGGCTTTCTGCAGTAGTGAAGTATGGATACTACTGTATCTGAGCCTTTGTTAGGCAAAAGAAAACTAGACCATGCCAGCTTCCTTAGCAGACTGACATTTTCTTGGGTCAATCCTCTCCTTAAGTTGGGTTCCTCGAGAGCATTGGATCTCAAAGACATCCCTTCTCTAGGTTTCGAAGACGAAGCAAATGTAGCATACCAGCAGTTTTCTGATGCATTGGAGTCCCTTTTGAGGGAGGGGAGGTCAAGTGGTACATCGAGTAACTTGGTTCTCAGAACCATGGCAGGAGTTTACATGAAGGAAAATGTATGGATAATTTGTACATTCTTCAAGACCATTGCTGTTGTAGTTTCTCCTCTTATACTTTATGCATTTGTAAACTATTCAAACAGTGACAGTGAAAGTCTCTCTGAAGGCCTCATTATAGTAGGGTATCTAGTTCTTACCAAAGTTGTCGAATCTTTAAGCCAGGGACACTGGTTTTTCGACTCAAGGAGGTCTGGCATGAGAATGAGATCAGCCTTGATGGTTGCAGTCTATAAAAAGCAACTGAAGCTTTCTAGTTTGGGAAGGAGGAGGCCCTCAGCTGGAGAGATTGTAAATTACATAGCAGTGGACGCTTATCGAATGGGGGAGTTCCTATGGTGGTTTCATTCGACATGGAGCCTTTCATTGCAGCTATTGCTTGCCATTGTTGTACTTTATGTGGTGGTAGGTGTTGGTGCTCTACCTGGTTTGGTTCCACTTATCATTTTTGGTCTTCTAAATGTACCATTCGCTCGAGTACTTCAGAAGTGTCAGACCGAGTTCATGGTAGCTTAGGATGAGAGGATTAGAGCCACATCTGAGATCCTAAATAGCATGAAAATCATTAAGTTACAATCATGGGAAGAGAAATTCAAAAGCTCGGTTGAAACCCTTCGCGAAAGAGAGTTCAAACCATTAGCTCAGGCACAATTCCAAAAGGCTTACAGAACTTAAATGTATTGGATGGCACCAACCATCATCTCTTCAGTTGTTTTTCTAGGATGCATTCTTTTCAACAGTGCCCCTCTAAATGCAAGTACTATATTCACAGTTCTAGCATCATTGAAGCGCATGGGGGAACCTGTAAGGTTTATACTGGAAGCTCTTTTAGTTATGATACAAGTCAATGTCTCATTTGATCGGCTGAACGTGTTTATGCTTGATGATGAACTAAAGGATAGTGAAATAAGGAAAGTTCTATCACAGAATTCAGATGAGAGTGTAAAAATAGAACGTGGCACGTTCAGCTGGAATCCTGAACTAGCAACGATCCAAACTCTCTGAGATGTGAATTTGGAAGTAAAATGGGAGCAGAAAATTGCAGTTTGTGGACCAGATGGTGCTGGAAAATCATCACTTTTGCATACCATACTTGGAGAGTTGCCGAAAATGTAAGGAATGGTGAGACAATATGAAGTGGATGACAAATATGGTTAGATCTAATATCCTGCGCTAATTAAATTTTTGCATTTTACTTCAAATGCTTTCATTTCAATGCTTGGAAACAGGTCCATATATTTGGAAGCATAGCGTATGTTTCCCCGACTTCTTGGATACAAAGTGGGACAGTTCGTGATAACACACTCTTCGGCAAGCCAATGGACAAGAACAGATATGACAAGGCTATAAAATCTTGTGCTTTGGATAAAGATATTACCAGCTTTGATCATGGAGATCTTACAGAAATAGGGCACAGGGGACTTAAAATGAGTGGAGGACAAAAGCAAAGGATTCAGCTGGCTCGAGCTGTCTATCATACTGCCGATATATATCTCCTTGATGACCCCTTTAGTGCAGTGGATGGAAATACAGCTACAAGATGAGTGATAGAGAGAAATAACCTCCCTAACACCCTAATGAATTATTATAGAAAAAAAAAAATAAGAGAGGGAGACCAAAGTGATAAAATAAAAGGAGGAGGCTCATCCGACCAAAGTAGCTGAGTTAATGTCGTACCGTGATTCGCTAAAGCATATACAACTTTATTCATTTCACGAAAAATATGAGAAGATCAAAAAGTCATATTTGATATGTAGTTTAAGCAGTTAAGCCAACGAACACGAAGTTGCCAAGGTACAAAGCATAGGAGAGCGCATGTAGTCGAGCACAAGTGACGAGTCAACCTCTAACCAAATGTGTTTCCAATCCCGAACCCAGGCAAGCTCAATAGCTGTAATAACTGCCATCACATACGCTGCTACGAAACTCAGAATGTCAAGCTCAATATCATGTGAGAGAGGTTACTAATTCCAAGTATTAATTCATATAACTTCATAACAATATTCAGTGCTTTATAGAACCACTACTACTTACTCAATTTTGAATGATTCACATAATGCAGGATTGTGTCATGTATGCTCTAGCAAAGAAAACCGTGATTTTTGGTTACTCATCAAGTTGAATTTCTCTCACAAGTTGACAAGATTTTGGTTAGTTAATATGAGCACATATTCCAAATTTATTTATTCTTCAATATATTGTGTTAGATACAAAAGGAACACAGTTTTTCTCCAGGTGATTGAGGATGGACAAATTACTCAATCTGGAAGCTATAACAGTCTCTTGACAGCAGGAACTGCATTTGAGAAGCTTGTGAATACTCACAATGATGCAGTAACAACATTGGGTCCTTCAAACTATCAAGTCCAAGAAGAGTCTGAAAAGGAAGATATGATCCAGCCAGAGGAGTCTTATGGGAGTAACCGTGGTATACCTGGAGCGCAGCTAACAGTAGAAGAGAAAATGGCTAGTGATGTGGGATTAAAGCCCTTTTGGGATTACATTTTTATTTCCAAGGCAGTTCTTCTTCTATGCTTAGGCACAATAGCACAGATTAGTTTTGTCGGTCTTCAGGTTGCTTCAACTTACAGGCTAGCTCTAGCCATTCAAATTCCGGCAATAACAAGTGGCATACACATTGGAGTTTAAACTGCAATATCCACACTTGGTGTTGTCTTTGTATTTCTAAGGTCATACTTCGCAGCCCTTATGGGATTGAAGGCTTCTACAGCATTTTTCTGTAGATTCACTGATGCTGTTTTCAAGGCTGCCATGCTCTTCTTTGACTCAACTCCAGTCGGACGAATTTTGACACGAGTGAGTGTACTTAACCTTTAATAAAAAGTGAAACCCTCATTTTTGTAATCTCATTTGGTCAATTACATATAGAATATTTCATGATAATGTTTATAATTTTGCAGGTTCCATCAGACATACCTTTTGCTTGTTAGACAGAGTTACTGTTTTGATTAACATAATTATTATTCTGTTAATTGTGTTTTAACATAATTAAGAAGTTTCCAGGAGCCTATTAGTCTTTGACAGCTGTACAAATTGGTTATTATCATCTGTTAGTTTTGATGTATATAAGTGAACACGCTTTCCTTTCTCTGTAACAACTTCTTGATCAATAAAATAGTATTCTCATTCCTTCTCTCTAGTTCTCTCTGTTCTTTTAATTCTTCCTTTTCAATTCACAAACCCTAACTCATCTTAAGGTCATGGCTATTATGGCATCAGAGCATCCATAGATCTTGGACCTCTGAATCTCGCTTCCGCATCCTTATTTGCTCTAAGCTTGTGATTTTTGTGTTTCAGATCTGGTTCGATTTGAGAAGCGACCGAGTTCGAAGCTTGAATCGCGATCTCGAAGCTTGAATTGTGTTTTCGTCTTCATCGATTCTCAGTTTTTGAGTTTCTAAACCTCTTCAGGTGATTCTCATCTTAAAGAGCTTGATTCTAGTTTGATCGATGATTATCTGAGCAGTATTAAGATTTGAGCAAAATGAGTGAGAAATTGAGCCTTAGTGTTGTTATAGCACTATTTTGCTGAGATTGAAGAGAAATAGAGGAGCAAATACATGAGTATTAGAGCAAAGAAGAGCAGAAAATTATTATACTTGAACCGAAATCTAAAGGTGTGATTGTTTCTTGGAAGAATTGAGCAGTGTGTGTTTGTGTCTTGGAGAAATTGAGCAGTATTCTATTTGAGAAGTGTGAGAAGTGTGTTTTATCCTCAAGGAGAAAGATTAAGTCTTTGTGTTATAGATATATGATGATGTGCAAATTAGACGTGTTGTGATTTGTTAGTAAAAGGAACAAAGTGAGTTGCTTTCTTATTGTCATAAGAAAAGGTGAAAGTAGTGATTGTTGTTGTTTCTCAGTAATGGCTCCAAAACAACAACAACAGGCTCCTCTTCCTACTGCTTTGACTCATTCTGATGTCCATTCTCTGCTGAGTATTATTACAATGAAACTTGGAGAAAGAAATTTTATAAAGTGGAGTTTTCAGTTTCAGTCTACTCTATCTGGGAATGGTCTCTTTGGACATTTTGATAGTTCAGATAGTGCTCCAGCTAGATATGTTTTGTCTACAGAAGGAGAAGTGACTAATGAGGAGTCAGCAGCTTATAAGGTTTGGAAACAAACTGACATGGCTCTTATGAGTTTACTAATGGCCACTCTAGATGAAGATATTGTAGATGTTATCATTGGCTGCAAATCATCTAGACAAGCATGGCTTGCACTTCAAGAAAGGTTCTCAGCAGTATCAAGAGTCAGTATTATGCAGCTCAAAACTGAGCTTCAAACTATCAGAAAAGGAAGTGAGTCAATTGAGAAGTACCTGCAACATGTCAAGAATGCTCGTGATCAATTGTTATCTGTTGGAGTCTCTGTTCCTGATGAAGATATTGTCATAGTTATTCTAAATGGTCTTCCAGATGAGTACTCAACTGTGAGGACTGTTATTGAGGGAAGAGACTCTTATCTCTCTCAGAGACTTGAGGTCACAATTACTGGCAGCTGAAAGGCGTATTGAGGGAAGTTTCTCACTTCTCTCAAATATGACAGCAATGGTTGCTCATGGAAACAATGCTAGAAGTGGAGGCAGAAATGAGATTGGCAGAGATTGGCACTATAAAAATGATGGAAAGGGAAAATCTGAGAAGTTCAACAATATTGCTGTTGAATGTCAAGTTTGTGGGAAAAGAGGACATACTGTAGAGACATGCTTTCGCATTCACAAGTGTCAAATATGCGGGAAACATGGTCATCTTACTACTACATGTTACCAGAACCCTGATTACAAACCTGCTTTTCAAACTCAAACTCAAGTGACTCATAGTCAAGCTAATCAGACAAATACAGGTCCAACTCCTGAATGCCAAATTTGTTCCAAAAAGGGTCACACTGCTGCCAACTGCTTCTATAGGATTGATGACCCTGCTGATCATCCATCATTGTCTATTCCAACCTGTCAGATTTGTGGACTGAAGGGTCATGTAGCATTGAATTGTTCTCACAGGACTAACTTTGCTTACCAAGGGTCAGATCCACCTGCTACATTGACAGCTCTATCAGCTCAGGCTAATAGCAACTACAATGTTATTCCTCTGCAGACTCACTCTCAAGGAGGAACTCTAATCTCCAGTAGCTCATCTCACTCCAGTTTTCCTGGAGGCTTTCATCCAAGTCCTGGTTCTTCATCATCTAACTTTGGCTTCACATTGAACTCATCTCCTTCAAATGCTCATGAAGTCTGGGTTGGAGACTCTGGAGCTACTCACCATATGACCTCTGATCTAAGGAATCTTACAATTGCTCAGCCATACTCCTCTGATAACAAGATTACCATTAGTAATGGTACAGGTATGCAAATAGCTCACACTGGATCTAGCTATATTAAACCTGCTTCACATGTTTTGAAATTGGATACTGTTCTTCATGTTCCTACCTTGGCTATGAATCTGTTATCATTCTCCAAGTTATGTAAAGATAATTATTGTTTTATTACTCTTGATGAGAATGACATTGTTGTGCAGGACAAGGTATCCAAAACAGTCCTCTATCAAGGAAAGAGTAGTGCTGAGGGACTTTTCCTGTTCAAGACTCCTCCTGTGTCCTCCATTCCAGATCTTTCTCATTCTGCTTTTGTGAGTTCCTCCTATCCAACATGGCATCAATGTTTAGGTCACCCCTCTCCTTCTATTGTTTCAAAAATGCTATCTAGTTGTCAGATAAATGTGTCAAATTCTAGTTCTAGTGTTGTTTGTTCTCATTGCCTTGATGGAAAGATGCATAGAATGCCCTTCTATGAGTCTGTATCTCAAGTGTCTGGACCCTTTCATAAGATCCACTCTGATGTGTGGGGTCCTGCTCCATGTTTGTTAATTGAAGGGTATAAGTACTATCTTACCTTTATTGATGAATGTACAAAGTTTGTGTGGATTTTTCCACTTATCAATAAATCAGATGTTTGCAATCAGTTTGTGAAATTTTGTGCCTTTGTGGAAACACAATTTGATTCTCATATTAAAATTTTCCAAACTGATGGAGGTGGTGAATTCAACAGTAAAGCATTTAAAAATTTCCTTGATTCAAAAGGAATAATGCATTATATCACATGTCCTTATACTCCACAACAAAATGGAGTTGCTGAAAGGAAAAATAGACATATTGTTGAAACAACAATTTCTTTAATGTCTACTGCTGGAATGCCAAAAGAGTTTTGGTTCCATAGTGTTGCTCATTCCTGCTATCTCATCAATAGAATGCCATGCAAGTCATTAAACATGACTTCTCCTTATGAACTTATGTTTCACAAAGTTCCTGATATATCTTGCCTCAAAATCTTTGGTTCATCCTGCTATCCCTATCTCAAACCCTATGCGCATGATAAACTTGATCTTAAAACCACTCAGTGTATCTTTTTAGGCTATGCTCTAGGATACAAGGGTGTATTCTGTTATAGCATTTCCCTAAACAAGCTTTGGATGTCTAGGCATGTTGTCTTTGATGAAAATGTTTTTCCATTCAAATCCTCCTCAGTTTCTGTGTCATCTCCTATTGATCCATTCACATTCTTTCCCTCTCAAAGTCCATCTCCAAGTTCTCACACTACTCTTCCACCAAGGATACATGTCTCATCTGTTGAAAGGGCTAGTACTAAGCCTACAGAAGAGCTTATCACCGAAGAAAGAGATTATACAGTGAATAATAATAGTGAGGGTCATGATATCAATAGGTCATCTATTCTTATTGTTCCTGATAGAAGTCATGAAAGTGAAACTGGAGCAAGTAGTGATCAGAATAATCATAATATTCAAAATAATAATCAAGATCAAACAGATGCTATATATACCAGTTCAAGGAGTGAATGCAGTTAATCATATTTCTGGTTTGAATCAAGATCAGGTAAATGCTTTGCAATATGGAGGGAATATTGATGAAGGTAATTCTCTTCCTCATGAGCTTGAATTTATTGTAAATCAAAATTACAATAATCATTCAATGATGACCAGGGCAAAGAATGGAATTGTCAAAAAGAAGTGTTTTGAGGATTTCTACTGTTTCTCTGCTATAGTACAGCAAAAGTTGTATGATGAGTATCCTTTTTTTACTGGATTCTCAGCCATTTCAGAAATCAGTGATTTTAATGAACCAAAGTCTTTCAGAGTTGCTGTTGGGAAACCAGAATGGGACCAAGCAATGCTAGAAGAAATTGAAGCTCTTCAAAAACAAGGTACATGGTCTCTTGTTCCTTGTCCCAAAGATAAAAATATTGTTGGATGCAAATGGATTTTTAAGATCAAGAAAAATCCAGATGGAACTATTTCTAGATATAAGGCAAGGCTTGTTGCTCAAGGATATAGCCAATCCAAATGGATTGATTATGATGAAACTTTTAGCCCTGTAGTTAGACATAGCACAGTAAGAGTCATACTTGCTCTTGCTGCCATGAACAATTGGGAGTTGAGACAATTAGATGTTAAGAATGTTTTTCTTCATGGTGATTTAAAAGAAGAAGTTTATATGTCTCAACCTAAGGGCTATATAGATGTTGATCATCCTGATTATGTTTGCCTGTTGAAGAAATCTCGTTATGGTCTCAAGCAAGCTCCAAGAGCTTGGAATGCCAAATTCACCAGTTTTCTGCCTAGTCTTGGATTTACTTCCACTCATTTTGATCCTAGTTTATTTGTTAGACATACATCATCTGGATTGGTTACTTTGTTACTCTATGTGGATGATATAGTGATCACTGGATCAGATACTTCAGGTATTCATGCTGTCATTTCAGAATTGAGCATGGTTTTTTATATGAAGGATATGGGGCCTTTATCGTATTTTCTTGGGTTGGAAGTTACAAAGGTTCAGAATGGAATCTTCTTGAGTCAAGAAAAATATGCCAGAGATCTGTTGATAAGGGCTGGTATGTCTACTCCTTGCAACTCTCCTTGTCTTCCTCATTATAAAATGACAATGAATCAAGGTACTCCTCTTTCAGATCCTACTATGAACAGGAGTATAGTAGGTGCTTTGCAATATTTAACGTTTACAAGACCAGATTTAGCATATTCTGTGAACACTGTATGCCAATACATGAATAATCCTACAGATGACCATTATGCTGCTGTGAAACGAATTTTAAGGTATCTGAAAGGAACGTTAGATAAAGGCATATTCTATATCTCAAATGGTGCTGTGCTAAATTTAGTTGATGTTACACCATTCTGTGATGCAGACTGGGCAGGGGAAGTTATTCAAAAGCGATCTACAACTGGTTTTGTTGTTTTTCTTGGTCTGTGTCCAGTGTCTTGGCAGTCAAAGAAGTAAGGAACTGTTTCTTGTAGTTCCACAGAATCTGAGTATAGAAGTTTGGCTAACACTGCAGCTGAAGTAAGTTAGCTTCGACACTTACTTTGTGATCTGAAAATTCAAATTCCTCATGCTCTTCTTCTTAAATGTGACAACTTGTCTGCTTTGGCTTTTGCTTCAAACCCTGTGTTTCATTCTAAGATAAAGCATCTAGACAATGATTTCCACTTTGTTCGTGAGCGTGTTCAGTGTAATGATCTTGCTTTTCAATATGTTTCTACAACAGAGCAAACAGCAGATATTTTGACAAAAGGGCTTCCTTCTCCTCTGTTTCATACACACAGTACCAATCTCAGGCTAGTTACCCTAGCTGAGCTTGAGGGGGGATGTTAGACAGAGTTACTGTTTTGATTAACATAATTATTGTTCTGTTAATTGTGTTTTAACAGAATTAAGAAGTTTCCAGGAGTCTATTAGTCTTTGACAACTGTACAAGTAGGTTATTATCATCTGTTAGTTTTGATGTATATAAGTGTACACGCTTTCCTTTCTCTGTAACAACTTATTGATCAATAAAATAGTATTCTCATTCCTTCTCTCTAGTTCTCTCTGTTCTTTTAATTCTTGTGATGGCTTCTGGTATTGAACTGCTGACAGTGATTGGAATTATGGCTTCTGTCACTTGGGAAGTTCTCATTGTAGCCATTTTGGCCACTGTTGCTGCACGATATGTTCAGGTGAATTGAAACTTAAGTTGGTATATTTTCCTTCCCTATTCCTCTCTTTGGTCACAAACGAATGATGGAACCAAGTACTTCTTACCTCTTTGTTTTGACTGAAGAGTAACTATCTAGCCTCTGCAAGGGAGCTAATCAGAATAAACGGAACAACAAAAACTCCTGTAATAAATCATACAGCTGAGACATCACTTGGAGTAGTCACTATTAGTGCTTTTATAATGGTCGACAGGTTCTTCCTCAACTTCCTAAAGCTACTGGACAAGTCTCTTCTTTCACTCCAATGCAACCATGGAGTGGTTGATTTTGAGGACGGAAGCACTTCAAAATGTGACCCTTTTCATCGCTGCCCTTCTCCTTATTCTACTTCCCAAGGGTTATGTTTCTCCAGGTGTACATAGTTTGAGCAGTAGTGATACATTTTTGAATGCTTCTAACTAGCTATGATGTTTGAAGGTTTTGACTATTGTTGCGGATGTCTCTGCAGGGCTTGTGGGGCTATCTCTTTCGTATGCCTTGACATTAACAGGAACACGAATCTATCAGACTCGATGGTATTGCAATTTATCGAACAACATCATATCCCAGTTGAAAGAATAAAACAGTTCTTGCAGATTTCACCAGAGCCTCCAGCAATTGTGAAGGACAACAGGCCACCTTCTTCATGGCCTTTTAAGGGCAGGATCGAGATGTCCTCTCTTAATGTAAGATATTTTTCAGTCATATATATATGCATGAACTTGAATGATCATTATCGCTAAACATTAACCAACTTATAGTAAGTTTTCTTTAGAACTCATATTAAGTTGTCATTGATCACACTTCTTTTTTATGTTACAGATAAAATATCGCCAGAACCCTCCACTGGTTCTCAAGGGAATCACATGCACATTCAAAGAAGGAACTAGAGTAGGAGTTGTGGAAAGAACAGGGAGTGGGAAAACTACACTCATAAGTGTTTTGTTTCGGTTAGTAGAGCCGAGCAGTGGTAACATTGTTATAGATGGACTGGATATCTGCTCTATTGGTCCATGAGATCTGAGAATGAAGCTCAGTATCATCCCGCAGGAACCGGTTCTTGTCAGGGGTAGCATTCGAACCAACTTGAATCCTCTAGGCCTATACTCTGATGATGAAATATGGAGGGTAAAGGCTTTTTTCTGCATCACCTGATTTTCCAATGTTTTTCAGCAAGTTTTGATACTGAAAACTCAGTTTAGACAGCTGAATAATGATCAATCTGAATTTTTTTAGACCCTAGAGAAGTGTCAGCTTAAGGCAACAGGCAGCAGCCTTCCAAATCTGCTAGATTCATCTGGTGAGTTTATGAAAATTTTAAAATTTCTATGTAGACATCAAGTTTTATGAGCATGTGAAATTGTGAATCACATTGCGATGTAACATACTGTAATGCTTTGAACAGTGAGTGATGAAAGGGAAAATTGGAGTGCCGGGCAACGCCAGCTATTTTGCCTCGGTAGAGTGCTTCTTAAGAGGAAAAGAATTCTGGTCCTAGATGAGGCAACTGCTTCCATTGATTCTGCAACGGATGCCATTCTTCAAAGAATAATCAGGCTAGAATTTTCAGAATGCACAGTGATAACTGTTGCTCATAGAGTTCCAACAGTTATAGACAGCAACATGGTCATGGTTCTCTCCTATGGTATATCCACGTTTGTATCACATTTTCTCTTAATTGATCACATTTCAATCAAATGCAACACATAATTCATACCATTTACAAGCATGTTTCTTAATTCTTATTTGTGTGCGAAGTACTTTTGCCTGGTTATTGGATCTTGCACGGGCTTTATAAACCAAGTAGAAATTACGCCCTTGGGGTATTCTATGATTTCTATCAAAGAGCAATACAGGGTGCTGTGTCGCATGCAAGCGCTTTATGCCAAAAGCACTCGAAAATAGCTTTAAGGTGATATTTTCTGCGGATCTATAATGTGGACTTGTATGTAGAGGAGCTGGTGGATTATGAAGAACCCTCGAAGCTCTTGAACACCAATTCCTACTTCTCCAAACTTATAGCTGAGTATTGGTCAAGCTGCAATAGAAACTGATGCTTACACCCACCAATATATCTAGAGAATAATACCATTTTTCTCCATCCATCTTGACGCATGATTCATGGTCTTATATATTTGATTCAAATATATAAATCATTTCCACCAAAGCTGAATCTTATATATTTGAATCATTGTTCTTAGTTTGTATGATTATAAATGTGGAAATGATTTAGCCTAATGAACAACCTAGCTCTCAGTCTAAGTAATCAACGCGAAAAAAGAAAAATAAAAATAAAAACTAAGTAGCTAACATAGTATATACCAGAATTCATAGAACATGAATGGAACATAGGAGCCATTGATATCAAATCGATGTATCAAGCAAAACCATTCAAACTGCAGGTCTAATGGTCATTTTGCTTTGACGTACCAAGCAGGGTTGATGGTTTCAGAAGAGAAGGTCACTACTACTGTTAGGCATGTGATATGTAATGGAGTGAAGTTCATGGAAGGTGAGAATTGGGAGTGCTGGGGAAAAGGCAAGAGAACTGGGAACAATGGCATGGAATGCTGTAAAGAAAGGTGGGTCATCTAATGAAATATTGAATGAAATGATCAACTCATTGATATCAAAAGGATTAAAAACATGGTGAGACTGATATGGTTGACCAAAAGATTCATACTAAAATGCATTCATCAAACCGCATAATAGGTTCATCCAGTCTGCTTTAGTAAAAGATTGCAAGTGTTCCGTAGGATTACTCTTTTATATAACTGTCATAATTAAGGGAGGATTTTTCACAATTTGGCCCTATATATTGACAATGACACCATGTCCACCACCCTCACTTCTCACAAACTTTTGATAGCTATATAAGGGGATGCAACAATAATGTCCTGACCTCAAAATGAATATCAGCTTTCGTCTTCTGGAGCTTCTGGATCAAAATCCTTAACCTTTACATCAGCATCTTCTCCGAACTGAATCGAGGTATCAATTTGAGCCAGTACATATCTTATGCTGCCAAAAAAGTTATAATTTTGATCTCCATATAAGACGCCAATAAAAAAATAAGACTACTAAAGTCTCACATGGAAACAGCACAAAATACTTATAACGTAACTGCACTAATATTCTTGAAACTAATTAAGCAACCAAAAATGTTCAGTGTTCTGTCGCCAAGACTACATTCACTTGAAAATTCTTTTACCATGACAATTAAGCAAGATAAGATAAGCATATGAAAAGTCTACCCCCCACAAGCCCTTTTTCCTCTGTCTCTAGAAATTACAGAAACCAGAAAACTTTTATGTCCAGAAATTTAGAGATGGAATAACTTATATAGAAAAATAGACAAAAGGATCATCACAAGATAAGAAGAGACACACATGCATGAGAAGAAATCCAGACAAACAAAGATAGAAGAATACCTGCTCTCCTTCCTCAAGTCAAGTGGCACAAAACTCACCATGCTATAATCATCAACCTAGAAACCAGAAAAATACTATGGTCAACTATAATGCCATTGTAGGTTAAATAATTATGTAAACAGTCTCTCAAAAGAATTAGAGTACCAGACATCACAAAATGCACCACCAAAGAAATATATGCTAGAATACATAGTAGAACCTCTAAAGCAATGACGCTAAACATATAAATTCTCCGTCTAACATCTAGCACAACTTGCACACAAGTAACATAGAACTCATCAGGCGTTTTCACTGAGAAAATAATAGACACGTGATACAAGCAAAGATCAAATCTCTTTTTTTTCTTTTTTTTTTCTTTTTTTTTTCTTTTTTTTTTCTTTTTGTATCTGAAGGATCAAATCAGTGGGGAAGAAGCTTTGTGGATAGCTACTTCAATTCTGAGACTCATGATCAAATAAAACAACCGTCTAATATAGATAATGTGCATTTCAATAAGGAACAAGTTAAGCAGAACTAATCCCAATGATAAATTAATAATTCTCACCAGTTCCATCAAAGACTTGTTAAGCTTTGCAAATTGAGGAGCCATGCGTCTGTTTAGCTCTGACAACAAAACTCGGGGCTCCGGATTCAAGAAACTGAAAAGACAAAAGAAACAGAAAAGGTTAAGCCATTGAGTAAGGTAAACAGACTAGTACAGTTGCAAGATGAGAGTAGTAATAGATTAGTGGAGGATGAAGAAGCTTTACTCTTCGATATCCTTTTTGTTCGTCACAAGGTCCATTTTGGAGAGAATATTAACATGTGGTAATTCAAGTTGAACCATTGCAGAAAGAGATGCCATGCACCCACTGATGAACTTGGTCACATCAGTCATGAACTGTTCCAGCAATGATCGAAACAAAGTATTAAGAGACAGAGAAAGAGCCGGTACGCAGGAAAAGATATTAGTATCCAAAACACTAAGAACTATACAGACCTGTGAATCAAGTAAGTATACAGCACAGACGTTGAAACTCTTGCTCTTTAAATGGTCCACAAAGTTCCGAAGCATAGGCACATGAGAAAAAAGTTCTATCTGACCTATAACAGAAAAGAAAGCTTTTAATTTATACATATCACGGTATTTCCTTCAACAAAGCAAAATACATATATGCACAATTTTGTGATTCAATGCATCACACAATTGATTGTAGTATAATCAATCACTTATCACCTTTTCATTTATATTTGTAAGTGAGACAGTGGGTATTGGATTAATTTTGACATCCTTCAATATGCACCGGTTAAGGGGCACACTTTGTTAAGGGGCATGTATTAACACCATTGGAAAAAAAAAAAAAAAAAAAAAAAAAAAGGTGGAAGTTTATGAGTACAGTGATTACAAACTCAATGGACACATTCAGCAGTGTCAAAGAAAAGAACAAAAAATAAAAGGGTCAGTTCAATGTTTCAGTAATCAAAAGGCTTCTGGTAAAAACTAAAGATATTTGTCTCTGCAAACTCTAACTAAAAAGGCTTTGCAATCACAAGTACTGTAATATCACTCCACTCTTGACTACAAGCGTTAGATATCTAAATCAAGAGCAAGAAACTCAGAATCAGAAGAAGGAAATCAAAAAGAAATAAAACTGTTGAGCTAAAGAGGAACTTCATATAGTGTTACAAACACTGAAAGTGTTATGACAAGCATATGAACTACCAACTAGCCAGTAATTTTTATTTTCTGTTGCAATGTAACAACTTGCATTGCCTACCTAACCTTTCAACGATTGATGGATGATAATAAATACAAACAATGGAACATGTACGCTAGTATACATACCTGGGCAGTCAAAAACTAAGTAGTCATCATCCAAGTAATCCTCCAATCCCTCAGCAAGCCAATCATCCAGATTATCCTCAAGGTGTCTAGTAATCGAGATTAAGGCCATTCACCTTGGAGCTTAAAAGTTTTAAAAAAGGACACAAGACCAGGATAAATAGCATATTTGTCAATTGATTTTCTCATGACTACAAAGAAAGAAAAGGATACTCCATGCAGTACATGAGTCCACCGTTGGGACCCAATCCAAGTTCCTCCATAACATCATCCAAGTTAATAAGCTCCCGGATATCTGCAAGGAGGAAAACAAAACAAAAAAAATCTTAAGCACACTGATTCCTCATTAAGAGTGAGAGCAAATAACCAAAACGACTACTTACCCAAGGCCACAGGGTAGTCAAAATGCTCCGCAGCAGGATCCAAGTTGACAATATGTAGAGTCCTTCCATTATCCAAACAGTGTCGGTGCAAACTGGAGCAATAAGTGGACTGGTGTTCCAACAAAACAAGTAACTCAATCAAACCAAGAAACACACAAAACTCATTCAAACTAGTAATGGGTACATTTCAAAATCAAAAACACTGATTCCAATGTGATTACTGATCATGATACATGCATGTATTGCAATATATACTGAATGCCCTATAGCTTAGAGTAAGATTAGGCAAGTGAAATTACCTTGCCGCTGCCAGCAGGGCCAATAACAAGCTGTGCATAGCCCATTTTCGGACAGCCGGGTTTTATTCCTTTTCTTTGCTAGGCTGCTGGTTCAGATAAAAAGATGGATAAAATTAAAGACTGGAAAAGATGAAAGGATTGCAACAGCGACATAAGCATCACACCAAACACCAAAGCCCAACAACCAATCCAGGCTATCTTCCAATCCCATTAAACCTAAGAAGCACGGACACGGACACGAGTGTCCAATACGGACTTGATACGATACGTGGACATGTCAAAATCAAATTTTTTTCGGACACGGACACGCAGTGTACCCGTTAATTAAATAATATTATATATATATATATATATATAATTAAACAAAAAAAATAACATAAGCAAAATAGTTTCTCCATATCTAAATCCAAACAAAGGTTCAAACAAACTACAAGATCACACTTCAAGTACACAGGACTGTTTGGTACAGATGGGTTTTCTCTTTCTCTATGATGAAGGTTTATATTGAAATCCAAACATTCCCATACCTAATTTCCAGTTTCAAATGTAATTTCCCTGACGTGTATATAATGTTTTATGTGTTCAGCTTTGGTGATGATCTTTAAGGCAACTCCAACCATGGCCCTAAAAACCAAGACTAGTCTCAAAATAAGACTTTTCATCTCCAACAACACATATTAGGAGGACTTGGTCTTAGAATTATAAGACTTGGACTCATTTCAGGTCCTATATATGAGACAATTACAAGGCCAAGACCCAAATAGTATCGTGAGCTCCGCAAGAATTGAGTGGGTCCGAATAACATAATTCAAATACTCTTTTTATATTTTAATCTAGAATATTAAATATAACCCCTCATATAACGCCTCATTGTTGGAGATGAGAATTCAGTAGTTCAATAAGAGGGTGCTAAAATAGCACCCCAAATTAGGCTTTGATGGTGTGATGGTAGACACAGCAACATAAATGAATGCTACTCATTTTAGAGGAAGACAGACTAGAAGTTAGGGTTAAAAGATGAGAAATGAAACATAGGAGACTAGGAGTAGCAAGACAGAATAAGGAGGCAGGGAAACTTATCTGAGGGGAGAAGCTAACCAACAATAGCAATTACAATTTATAGAATCAGACCCTACTCTACTCTTAAATTGCAATACTAACACTCCATTAGAAACCCAAGATTGGTAGCCTGATAAGCCTGAGCATAAAGGAGTGTGCATCTCAGCAGAAGTATATGTACTAAAAGGAGTGTTGCAAGGAAAAAACATAGGTCTCGTAGACAGGAAAGCTCTATTGAACAGAAGAAGCAATTTCAAAACTATTTCACTGGGAAAGATTGGGGAATTGGGATGAAGATTACGCAATCGGTAGAAGAAGAAGAGTAGAGAGAAATAAGACACCATACCCGATGCAGCGATGCCAAATCTTCAACCTAATCGACCTCGAGAGAGAGACGAGAGAGAGACGAGAGAGAGCGCGACCTGAAGAGAGAAGAGAACCAACAGAGCCGAAGAGAGGAGTCGCATGCCCTAAATGGGCTTTCCTCTTTTTGTTATGTAAAAGACACAACTACCCCGTCCAAGCCGTGTCTGAACAATAGTTAACGTGTCCAAACGTATTTATGCGTGTCCTATCGTATCCGATACGTATTCACCTACCTTATTTTTGTTGAAGGTTTCACTCTAGATACGGGTTTATGGAGGACCTTAGAGGTAGACTGGGATGCATTTTCATCAGATCTTCTTTATTCTTAGGTCTTCCGTCGTTCTAAAAGCGCTTGTGTCCACGGGGCCATATACTGGTTAATTAACTAGCAATCGCAATTAATATTGGCTCTTGCCTCTTGACGTTAAAGATGAGAGATTCACAGTCATCCCATTTTCTTAAGTTGAAGCCGACGACAAGTTGCAGATTATTGAAGTACTAGAAGAATATGTCTAGCCCTAGTGTGTTACTGGAAATGAAGACAGCGTTTTTGAAGATATTGGTGTCCCTTCTGGCTTCTGGGATGCGGCACAAGGGTTTCGGGTGTGCGGCGGAGCCGTGATGATGAAGAAGACGTCACCGATGGGAAGAGGGCGAAAACTAGCCCTAGCTTTGGTCCCTCATCAACCTCTTACTACCGACCACTTGGATTGGTGGAGACTGCTATTGGCACTTTTGAGACTGCAGGTTCATCAGAGGGGAAAGGCTCTAAGAAACGTACGTGGAAGTCGCAAGTCGCAACAAACCTAGTTAAACGCGCTGCCGGGTTATGTGGCTTCTTATGTGGGCACTGCCGCCGATGTGGATGAATAAAAGCGCGATGCACCTCCCACGGAGTAATTGGTGGCACCGTGGCACTGTGGCAGTGATATTTAGGGTTTGCATGGTTTCTTTCATCTTGGTGCATGTTTGATTCCACCCTCTCTCTAAAACATTAGATTTGCTTGTTTTTCTGCTTTGAGTATGTTTTCTTTCTCTTTTCGGTTGTAGTATTTCTATACAACGTTGAGTCGAATAATGGCTAAGCTTAGGGATTTGACCAGGTAGCTAGGGATTTGCTCAATTGCTAGAATTTGCTATTTGCCTATTGGAATTAATACAATCCGTCTATGTCTCAAAAAGAGAATTATGAACTTAGTTTCTTGCCGTTGTTGGCTGAAAGACAAATGGGGTGGACTGAAATTTGCATCCATGAGTGCCAAATGGGCATATGATTAAGTATGATCTGCAGCAATACAGTAGCTAGGAAATTAATTAAGTGAAGATCGTCGTAGGTCCTTATCAAACGAGTGTAAGGAAATGAGGGATTATGATGAATATACATATTAGATCGTGAGGTATTTCAGCTCACCATTCCATACCCGCCAGTGGAGTGCACTCAAAGCTGTTTGAGATTAATTATAAGATGCAGTCCATTAGGAGGAAGATGATCAGTTTGTATGAGATGGTAAGGAGCTAGGAGTTTGATTAATAAACCAATTATACCAAATTTAATATACCTAAAACAGGTCAAAAACAATAATATAAGGTAGAGTGGGAGGGAGAATTATGTGAAGGTTACTTGGAAATGTGACACCAACAATCCCGTGACGCAGCGGCAGCTGCTATTTGCTATCAGAATATGATTGATAATGAGTGCATATGCGCCCCCTCCGCCATAACCACCGCCACCGCCAAAGACCAAAAAATTAAGGATCCAAAATTTATTAAGTTATCTGCAAAATCAGATGATTTTATTTGTCACACGAGAACTACTATTCATTCAAAAGTTTATTCATACTATAACAATCACATGGTTTCCTGTTTATTCACATGTAATTATACGTACTACCGATTTTGCATCAAGCTCCGAAGCTATCTCTCTATCCCATAACATATATTGATTTCAATGAATCATGGAAAGCTTGAAAATAGAATAAAACACAAACAATATTTTTTGTTTTGCCGATGTTCATCGTGAAACGATGTTATTAGCGACAGAAAACCTGTACGTTGTTAATTAGAGTTTATATTGCAACAAAAAGAAAGAAAAAGAAAAAAAAAAAAGTCGAGGACACAAGAGAACTACAAAAAGAAAAAAAATTAAAAAATTATCCAAGTTAAAATAAATAAAGAGTGGGAATGGTGTAACGTAGCTTCCAACACATACTCTTTGTCTTGATTTAATTAAATTATCAAGTTTATGGCCCAACACGGTCTCTAACAAGAATGTCAAAACGAGATACAACTGGCTCCATGATCGATCTATATCTGCCTACATATATATATAAATGTGAAGGTGAGGAAGACGTGCATGTTTCTCAAACTAACCGAGGCATATACAAATGGGTTGCAGGCTGTCAAGTAATGCCGGAGAAGGAAAGCACGGCAGAAACTCAGGTCAGGCAGTGACCAAAGTGGTGGTTCCGAGCGGTGAAGTTAGAGAGTTGAATGAACCAGTAAAGGCCGCGGAGGTGATGCTCGAGACTCCAAACTTCTTCCTGGTAAACACAAAGTGTCTCCATATGGGAAGGAGGTTTTCTGCTCTCAATGCCGACCAAGACTTGGAGATGGGCAGCGTTTACGTCATGTTTCCCATGAAGAGGCTCAACTCTACCGTCACATCGTCCGACATGGACGCCTTGTTCCTCACCGCCGTTGCTACCCCCAAACCCAAACGGCAGCTTTCTGGTGGCAAGGTTAGGGTGCAGCCGGATGATCATGACCATCACGATTAAACCTCCACCATTAATGAGATGAAATGGCGAGAGGCAGCAGAAGACGAGGGACCTAAGCTAAATCTGGATGATATCGAAGATTTCTCGGCGCCAGAGTTCATGCATCGATTATCCATGAGCAGGTCTAAGAAGCCATTGTTGGAGACCATAACAGAAGAGCCTGTTAGTGTTGGTACAAGGTGACTGAAGCCTTTTCTGTATAACTCATACCAATCAGTAAAGATGTTGTACATGCATGTATCACGCACAAACTTAATTGTTTACAGTTAAGTTGATGTCAAATTGGTTGCCGACCGAAAACAAGCAACCTAATTTGGGTTTTTTTATTTTATTTTATTTTATTATTATTATAAAAAAAATAAAAAAAAAAACTGTTTCTATGCACTCTTACATGTGCTCTTCCTACGTAAGAACAATTGATTGCGTAAATTCCTAGAATCATACCTTAACTATAGGCCTATAGCCAAATGTTATCTTGAGGCCAGGTATCAAAACATAGTAGTATCTTACTGTAGTGTTATGATCCTTGAGTATAAGAGACATTTATGATCTTTGAGTATAATAGAAATTGTTGTATGCACGGCAAGTTCACGGTGTAATGGCGTAATGAGTTCACGGTGTACTCTTGCACCGGCCTCACACCGGCAAGTGCACGGTGTTCCTCCCGACGACCTTGCCTACACACCCTGCTTTTCCTTGGTTCTTTGTTTTCTGTCCTTTTTTAAGTGGCCTTTTCAAGTTTCCTTTGTTTTGAGCTTTCGATGTTTCAGACGAGAAAAATTGTTTAAACTATAACGTAAATTACGTAATGTTGCTCATGCTTTGATGGGAATTCAGGTTCAGGAGAGAAATCAAAATCCCGTCGTCCACCGTATCTGTCACGCAATTCTTCTTTCTTTTTTGAAAACCAGAGCTTGATTACCCCTGAGACTATATACAAAAGTCCAGGAACAGCAAAGATATTTACATTTGAAGACATCCTTTCCTACTCTACATGTACATTAGAAAACAAGGGATGTGAAAGCAGTGACTTCAGAGACAGAAATATATTTGATATTCAGCTGCCATCTTCAGAAGCCACATCCATCTTCCTCGTCTGAGAACGAAACATTTCAGCTATATCAGAAGCCGTGCTACATTCATCTGGTTTTCTATCAGTCACTGTGCGAATGTATCTTGGGAATCGAATGGAGATGCCACGTGATGGATGAACTAAACCTAAAGCGGCCTGGTGAACTGGAGACACTGTAAAGTCTGCACCTCTTAGTTCCCAAACAAGCTCCGGAGAAAACCACATATCAGGCACCTCAGCTGTTCTATAATAAGGTGGTTTTTTGGCCAAGATCTTGTCCCCAGAATAAAAGCTTTTCATCTGTAGTCAGTCAAAAACAAACAAGCATGTTACCAAGCTGAAATGATAACTAGACCGCAACAAGGAATCCAAGACCTTAGACACCACTAAATTCTTGTGCCACAGAAAATACTAACAAAATAATTGATTTTTACACTGTACCATCAAACAATTATGTATTTCTTAAAATTTGGAGCACCGAGCAATAGGCACAATCAAGAGGTACCGACAAACATGTGCCAGAGAGTACTGAACTTATACATTAACTTCTAGACACCAAGACAAAATCCATTACTGGCATAGGCAATGTGTTACAATAAACTTTGATGCTACTCCAATCGATCGAAATGTAACTTATTTGTGAGGATTAGGATGGTCTAGGATTGTAGGGTGCTTTAGCTAGCAAAAAGAAACGACCCTTGCATTAATCAGCCGCAATAAACTAATTAGGGGACCAAAACGTCAGGCAGCCCTAGTTCCCTCAATCAGTCATAATACCTAACTAGTAATTTTCCCAAAAGGGCTGTACTTTCTTCAGTTCTGTGCAAATCAGCAACACGCTTACCTCTATATAAAATACATCAGAGAACCCAGACATAACACGACAAACACTTTGAAATTCTTCAGTTTCAGGGTTGTAACATGCCATGAGAAATGGACTGTACCTGAAACACAAATACATATTTGAGAGAAATTTAGTACGACACAAAAACCAGAGAAATGACCTCATCGTATGGGCATGAATAAGATTCACTCCATATATATTTAGTCAATTAATTAATTCCAGGTACTTTACTAGCTCCATGCACTACCGGATGACTATGAAACGAAACTACAAATCGGTAAGATTTAAGATTATTTTTCCCCCTGTTTCTGTTCAAATGTTTGTACTCTCAAGTGGAAAACCTCCCACCAGTTTGTTTTTATATACAAAAATGACTTCCAGGACATGAAACTACTATTTAATTGGTGAAAATAAGTAATTACCAGCCTGCTTTTCTCCCGTTTCCATGCCAAGCTCCAATTGGGACCAAATCAAGAGTGTCACCCAATCCCTCCATGTAATCTCGCTTGACCTAAACAGGACAAAAAAAAAATTATTCACGGGTAAGAAAAGTAGGTTAAAAAAATGACATGCTTCTAACATATTTAACAGGGAAGTTTCGAATGGTATTGACCTTTAACCAAGTATCGGTACGCTTTGATGGAGAATATCCGGCATCAACATCTAAACATTTAACCATGATTCCTTCACATGAGGAAACAAATGCATTTTCAAAAAAAGAGTTTATTCTGGTCAATGTTGCTTCACTGGTTGAACAAGCATCATCTGCCTCGACCTACAAACAAAGATCATAAGAAAGATATATCACACTTATGTGCAAAGGTAAAGACTAATTGTGAAGATACTAAACCAGAGGCACTTACTGTCATTTCCTTGGCATATTCAAAGTAACCATACTTCTCATCATGAAACATATCTTTCAAATCTGTAGATTTTGGAGCATCAAAATTTACAATATAATCGACCGAAGTATTCTGTATTCTATTATAAAACATATAAAGCATTGCAAAGAGGATTTAATGCATACATTTTCTCCTTCTCCTCAAAGGAAAGCTTAACAACCTGTAATGAGAATCAAGTACAACCACCTTAAGACAAACTAAAGGGAAAAATAATAGAAATAAAACAAGCAAAGACACCAATATTAGAGGTACACACAACTCTAGGAATTTGACAACATAAAAGCTAGATAAGTACGGTCTTCTAACTCTTGGGAGCCTGCAATGCGCTACTTCATTATGGATAAAAAGAAATAATAAGTAATTAGAATATTTTTGTTGGGCTCGACTAGACTTTACCATTTCTAGATTCGACATAACAAAAGTCATAGCATGGATCTCAAATAACCATCATACCTTACAAATTAATTGAAAATAACTCGTTAACTGAGTTTAACATAATTCGCTATACTGTAGGAACTTTTTTGCTAGAGCAAATAAGTTATGCTCAACTAGTGTAGTTACAGTATATTGCGATTTCTACTGATTAGACATATTTTTGCAGCATAAAATATACTAGATCCATGATTAATTATTGTAGCGTTTTTCACTACATATGATGACACTAGAGAGAGAAAGACTACTGAGAGTGTTGAGATATTTACTGTTTTCCGTTGGCAAACATGATGTCAAATACAAATATGCAAATGTCGACCTGCACAATAAGAAATTATTTGATGCAAGATTCAGTTCAAAATAATAAGACCCGGAATTCAAAAACCAATATTAGCAGTGGTTTAATCAAAAGAACTTTAATTTATTCACTAACTAAACCTCCAAAGATATGTCAAAACATTCTTATAAATAGGTAGGTTCTTGTGATAAATTTCTTCTTCACACCATTAGATGTTAGCATTGACATCTTATCTGCCCCTGATAAAGATAACACGAGATAAACATAACATATTTACCTTTATGCTATCTAATATTATTGATGCATCTCTGCTCCCTCTCCCACGTGAAGATAATTCTTGAAAGGACATTAGCTTGTAACCATTCTTCCTATCAATTCCAACAACCTGAAACCAGAAAAGAACATAACAAAGACTCTTTACAGTTGTACCACACCAAAACAGAATAAAAATAAATTTACATCAGGATTGTGTTTCTGTGTGATTGTTAATCAACGAGATTTTACCTCTGCATCCAGAATGAAAGTTACTGCTTCAGGTTTACAAGATTGATTGATTATATTAATCAGATCTGGAAATCTCGAAGTCGTCTCATCCCCATTTCTTGAAAATACATGCACGGACCCATCACCTAGTTTATGAATTTGTGCACGCTGGCCATCATATCTGTAATTATGCAAATTATGGCCATTGGCAGATTTATCACATTTTCAGGTTAAATACACTCTGGCATAGAGCCACTTGAGCCTATATTTCTTATGTACACAATAAGGGTGAAGAGGAAAGCTGAGTCATCTTCCAATACAGTGGATAAAAATATCACCAGACCAAAGGCTAGTTGTTTATTGCAACTTATTTAGACAACAGATATTGAAACCAAACAGTCACATCTTAACTATAACACACAGAGAGTGTGTTGAGAGAGAAACTTACTTGTATTCACATGTAAAAGCTTTATTTTCAAATAGCTTTAGTGCTTGCTGAACACCATTTGTGATTCTACCTCGGGAAATAAACAATAAAAACAGTAAGCTGCCGCACTGGTCTTTTTTTCATAGCACTAATCAATTTCAAAAGCACTATACCTTGCAAGCATTGGTTTGATAGGTATTCCTGGAACCATTGACAAAGTTGATGAAGAAAATCCAATGCCTCTTTTCATGAGAGAAGGAACGACCAAATCCTATTTACAATTAATCACATGACCCACTTAGAAATACGAAAAACAGGAAGATAAGCATATTCCCACTAAAATATAAATAACTACATAATACGTGAAAGATAAGAGAAAACTTAACAAGGAAACTGTACGTTATTCGATGTGAAGTGGGATACTGATATAAAAATACTTTATTAGAAACCAAATCTAACAGAAAGAACTCAATATACTGACATATTCTTGGATAACAAAGTATAAATATAAATAAATTTCAAATATTCATGTTAATATCCAATTAACCAAGCATTTTGGAATCTTACTTGTATTAGCATTAGTATCTAACTTGAATAAGTAGTAGGTTTACTAGGTTATGTAAACTGTTTATATTATTTTTCGATGTAAGAGACATCAGAAGATGTAAGAGCTATATAATAACTTTGCTCAATACAAATGTTGGAGTTCAGGAGTCTTGCCAACAATTGACAACCATAACAAGTCTTCAAGTCTTGAGTTGTCGACATTGCTACACAAATTCATAACGGAAAAAATGAAGGGTTTATCTCTTGAACAGTTAGACCAAGAAAAGATGCCAACAATTTACCCAAGATATGGACTCTTTGTTGAAATCATTTTAACTCCACATATTAACAAATAGCATTGTAGAAAAAAAAAATGGAGGTGGGGTGGGGGTGGGGGTGGGGGTGGGAGTTACTTTCATAGAAGAGTAGACCACTACAAATACGTACCAAATTGGGCAGTACATTGTATGCTTCTATTACAGCTGCTGAATGACGCTAAAAAAAAAGCGAGAGAGAGAGAAAACAGTCAGAGAAGAATTCATGAATATGGAATAAATTTACAATCTGGAAAACAAAAAGAAAAACAAAAAAAAGTATCACATCCACAATTTTGAATTTCTACAGATAATGGAATAAGAAAAGCTGATAGCATCGCTTATAATTATGGAAATCTTCACTGCATAATATTAAGAATGAAACCTCAAGCTTGTCCTTCAAATTTTCTATAGTTCCTTTGTGATTACAGCTATGGAAGGAATTCAGTACAACAGCTTGAGCCAGAGCAGCTAGAACAGTTTTCATCATTGCTCCAATACGTAAGTTCCGAACCTATACAGAAAAAATGATATTCAGAATGTCACAAGCATTTTTTATTCATCAGGAGCAATTTAAAGTTGGTGAAATTGTCTAGAGGAGAACATATGAATGGCAAAGATCAAGCTAATAGGATACTTGGTAAAAGTTTGAAACCAATAGACACCAAATACCAATAAACAAACAAAATATTCAATTTCTCAAATCAGTTTAGGGAATAATTAAAATGTATTTTCTTTTGTCTTTCTTTGCACAAGGGTTCTCTTTTTTCATGTTGTGAAAACTTGGAACAATGAATACTCCAAGTTGTCAAGGTCTGAGCAATCAAATAAACAGCACTAATTGAATTGATCGGCCAATGGAGAGACGGAATAAGTTTACGCTGATAAAAAAAAAGTACAAAATTTACATATTGGTAGATTCAGCTCACTTCATGTAGCAGCCGAAGTGGCCGTTCAACCCTCATAAAAAGGTACAATAAATCAATTTTCTAAAAGGCGCTAGCCAGCAGCCTATCACCTACACAGCTTAGGCGCCAGCCCATCTAGGCGGCCGCGGCCTAAGGTGAAAAGCAAGGTGTTTTATTTCTGCCTAGCACCTAGGCACCGCCTTTTAGAACACTGCAAAAAATTTGCTCGGAGGGAAGCAAACAACAGTTTTATATTACTACTCTATATTCTCCTGCTGAAAGAGCATTGTCATCCAAATAAACCTACTACTGCTCTTGTAAATATATTATAAAGAAGAGCCATGTAAGTGTGTTACCAAGGTTCTGACAAGGAACTTCATCTCTTTCTCTCTACAAGAACGCATGAGATTCACAATCAGGCTTCTTTTTCGAGCACTGCTTCCACTACCTGTTTGTACACTGATGAGGACTACATAAGAAATTCATATTGAAAGATGTGAGTTAAGGTAACGAAACAATAACAAACAAGAGAAATGCATGATTCAGCTAACTTCCCATCATCTTTAACCGAAATTTCAGAATACATACCCTTGTTTGGAGATAAACGCAAATACTGTTCATGCCAAAACGGTCCAAATGCATAAAATAGCGCTAAAGCATTACAAGCACAATGAGAACCGTCTTATGTTATTGCATATAACAACATATTTAAGGATACCAATAAATTACGAGAATTCTTCATAACACGGTAATCCTAAGGATGCAATCACCACTAATATCATATTTTACTCTCTCTCTCTTTTTTTCTTTTTCTTTTTTCTGTTTACATAGGTTATAGAACTAGATGCCACTATTTCCAGACTTACAGCACTATAGCCAATAACTGAGGTTATGCCCTGCTCCTTAAAAAACCCCGGAGAAAGCCAAAGGGAGAAATAATCAATAGAGGCTTTTTCCAAAAGTAATTGCAAATATATGATAACTTAAATTTTCAATTTCATCAAATTATGTTCAGCACGGCAATTCAGATACACCAGGAAAAATTTTAAAAGCTTAGAGGAAGTCTACACATTGATTTTGTTTTCATTTCGTCATTTTTATTTAAGCACCAGAGCAAAAGGCAGACTCAAGAACTGCAACTCATGGAAAAAAGAAAAGAAGAGAGAATTTTCAGTGAAACAACTCAAAAAAGTGTCACTAGTATGAAAATAATTGCATGTTTCAGTCTAGTTTGCCACTGAGTCACTATAGATACAGGTTATCTGCCAATGCAACTCACCCATGGTGTACACCTTCTGTTCCTAGAAGGGCCACTTCCAAGTGAAAGTACTGCAATTTTCAATTTTATAGTTACGCTAATACAGCTGATCTAAATCAAAACCAATTGAGGCGTTCATACCTTATCTTCCAGAGTGCAGAAAATACATCTTTTATTAGAAGTGGTGAAGGAGGAGCAAGTAAACTCTGTGTCTGTCGGCACGCCTGAGCAACATCACCTTAAGCATAATAAAGCAATTATTATATATTCAGGCCTTGCGGAAAGAGAAGAAAAAAAATGCTGTAGGAAGAATGATCGAGTCCTACCAAGATCCCCCAATTCATTGTACATATCCCTGATTTTGGATCTGCTTGTCCCACATGCATCCTCCAGTGCTCCTGAGACCAAACTTCCACCAATGTTCAGCTCCTGTATCATTCATACATGTGAGCTTTTTTTTTCGTTCCTTGTTTTCTTTCTGTTTATATTTAATTGTCTGGAAAGGGGACTACAAGAGCACTAAAGAGTCCTCACTCTTGTCATTAGTCAGAATAATGGACTTTAAAAAGGAATTATGCTGCATCATGCAGTATTGGGAAGAAGAAGAAAAAAGTGCATCAAGCACACTGAACACAGAAACATCATAAGAGCATAGGGTACATTACAATTGTTCAACAGAAAAAACGCTCGCCATACCTCCCACCATAGTAAATGACGTAATAATGATATCTTTCACATTACAATATTGGAATCTTAACCTTCTGCCATCAACTTCCGTCATTTAATCCATTTATATTTGAATCCTAAAGTTCTATCAGTAACTTAACTATTTTTACATATGCATGAACTTAGGCTACTACTGTCATGAAGACATAGGGTAAGTTAACTAGGAAAGTTTTGTTCGTACCAATAATTCATCCCACAATACATATGACAGAGATGTGATTTCCCATGTACAGG
The DNA here is from genome assembly GCA_963682095.1 of Potentilla sterilis. Classification (NCBI taxonomy): domain Eukaryota; kingdom Viridiplantae; phylum Streptophyta; class Magnoliopsida; order Rosales; family Rosaceae; genus Potentilla; species Potentilla sterilis. Next base: position 13,154,149 of record OY821761.1, read on the forward strand.
AACACATACTTTTTAGAAACATTCTTGATCACAGAGAATGATACAATAAAAGTAGACAAGACGTGTGCAACATAAAAGCAATAACAAAACCCAGATAGCTCCGTAGCTGCAGATATAACACCCTTTATGTAAAAAAGAAAATAAAAACATAATTAAATAGGAGGTGGAAGCTAGAGAAACCTACCAAATGAAAGATAAAAAGATAAGACACACCTCAACAGATACAAGGCCTTTTATGAATGGTTTTCATTACTCAACTTCTTCACAATTTAAAATGTACGTGTCTGTGTGTTATTGTATATACATAAATTATCATCAGTATATGAGAACTAAAACGTGCAAAAGTACGGCAGTAGTACAAATACAACAAATACACATGATTATAGAGGAGGTTTAACCAACCACATTTTTATGGTCAGCAGCTATCTTATTGGTGCACAAATAAACTGCAGGCAGCACATCATCAGGAGACATGGCAAGCAAACTGGAAAGAAGAAAGATTGAAAGCATTATGTGCCACAACAACACAACAATATACAAATGGTATTCCCATAAATAACAGAAGGCCAATCAAATAAGAACAAAGCATACAACAGACCTTCTGAACATATTGCAGAGCATAGAAGTAGCCTTTATCTTGCCTTTTTCATCCTCAAGTAAGTCAAAGGTTCGTGCAAGATGTAGATATGGAGCATGCTGTCCATTGCTCCAGCATGCTGCATAAGTATCTATATGTTATGCATGATCATCAATCAAAGAAATTTAAAGGTTATTATATAAAAAAAGATCAGTAAATTGTCCCAACTGAAAACAGACTAACCATGCTCAACAGGATTGTATTTTTCTGGCAGTAGTGAAACAGAAGTTGCACCTGCATTATCTGGTATTGACAGCTGTACAGATGAATCAGCCAACAGTCTTATTTTCCCTAATTCAACTTTCTTTTCATTAGAAGTACAGTTGTCTACATCACTGTTGGACTGAACTGATTTTGTATCAGCCACCAACTCCATTTCAATCTCACCAGACCTGCCTTCATTATTGGAGTAATGTATATCCACAGCCATACTAATATCCCCATTTGTCTTTTGAATAATTGTCTCAGCATAGCTTTTTAATGATTCATTGCCATCTATTATCTGAAGAAATTGATCTGCTACATCCTCGTATGATTGGGTAAAATGATCGGGCAATTTTTCATCTTCAGGGATTTGTTCCCCTGTTAATCCAGTCTCTCCACTTTCTGTAACATCAGGCAAAACTTTACTGAAAAACCTGGTTATGGTCGCTTGTTTTGGCCCACATGAATCCAACTTTGACTGTAACTTTATTTTCTTGTTTACTTTATTACTAGTCTTCTTCCCTCTTTTGGCAGGAGAAATGCCACTTTTAACAACATTTCTTGGGCTCGGTGAAAAATGATCTCGCATTGAAGAAACATCAATATTTGCATAAGCAGAACCTGCTTTTGTCAGCGATGCAGTGTCACTGAGTGTGCTGGTCTCGGATACAGATACAGCACTTGTAGAGGCAATTCCTTCACCACGAAATTCTGTTTCACGATCATAAAATTGAGTGACTGCTTCAACAATGTCACCTCGGGAGCTCCTAATAAGCTCTAGCATCTGCTGACGTGTGACCCAGGACGGCAAACAATCACGAAGTTCTTGGATGATTTCCTCCTCTTTTTTATCAGTTAGCAGCATTGGAGTTTGTGAATCAGGTTCTTGGATAGAAGATAACAATTCAGTAGGAGAGCCTACTTTAGTATCAACAGCACAAGGTGTTGCCTCTTCCATAGTGTGATCCTTCGCATCATTGTCACCTCTCCCACGATGAAAACCCCTCAAGAACTCCTTTTTATTGGCCATTTCATTAACTAGCCCAGCAAAATGCTTTTGCATCTTACTGGCGTGTTTACTGTCAATCTTTTCCACATCGGATCCCACTGTAGGAATCACTCGCTTTGGTTTCAAAAACCTCACATACTCTCTAAGCTCCTCATAGTTCGAATGCTCACTATACGGCACAAGATGGATCTCAAACGCATCCTTTGACCTCACCGAAAACTTATTCCTCTTCACTTCATAAGTCCACCCTGTAGGGACAAATCCCACAACCCTGGAGTAACCCCTCTCCGCCATAATCTCCTCCATTTTCACAAAATTCGGCCTGAAATACGGCCAAGTCTCACCCAACACATTCCACCCCACAACATGCACATCACTCTCACTCTCATCCTCTGTAAACACCCCACTGTCTCCCAACCCCAACACACTCAACACCTCCATTTTCCTAGCATCCACATGTATTCTCCGCTTACACCTCCTCGCAATTTCCAACAAAATCTTCTCCTTCCCAATAACATAAGTAGCAACAAGAAACAAAACACCACCACCACCTCCAACAGATTCGATCACGCTACAAATATAATCAACAGACTCTTGTTGTAACGGAAACACGAATTTCGGATTACAATAAGTCGTGTCCAAGAACACGGCGTCGCAGCCTACAAATTGGGAAACGATGGCGTCGAGTCGCATACTAGAGCAAAACCGGAAATCACCGGTGTGAACATACCTCTCACCATTGGGGACTTTGAAGAGGAACTGGACGGCGCCGGGGCAGTGGTTCGCGTCGACGAGGACGACCTCGCAGCCGTCGATGAGGAGAGGCTGTTGGAGAGGGAGGGGGACGACGAATGGGATAGGGACGCGGAGGACACGTGTTAGGAGGCGGGCGGTGGTGGGGGAGCAGAAGACGAGGCCGTTGGACCAATTGGGGGAGAGGCCGGAGTAGTGATCGGAGTGGAAGTGGGAGAGGAAGTAGGAGACGGAGTAGTCGCCGGCGTGGCGGAAGGCGTCGACGGCGAACCTGGTGTTGGGGATGAGTTTGGAGTGGGGGAATGTGGAGGGGATTGGAGGGAGGGTGATTTGACTCCGTTGACCGATGCCGGTGAGGGCAGTGTGGAAGAGGCCTGTAGAATCGAAGGTTAGGGTTTTACCCGCCATTAACACACCGATCTCTTCTTCTTCTGTCATTTGAAAACAGTCGACAGTTTTCTGGGCAAATCCCTTGTCATTTTAAATCCCTTGTCACGTGCCCTGTTTGCCCTCACGTGTCCAGTTGAGTTTTCCTTTTTTTTTTTCTTTTTTCTTTTTTTTTTTATGAGAATTTAGTTGAGTTTTAGGGCGCGTTTACCTCCTCTTTGCGCATAATAAGGCCTCGTTTGTTTCGTGAAAAGTAAGTCTTAAGAAAAGAAAGTTGTTCATTTCCTGCGTTTGGGATACTACAAGAAACGGAAACACTTTCCTCATACAAGAGAAAATATGGAGAAAAGTAGTTCTTTCCAAAACCCAATAGAATCACTTTCACACCTCATTTCCTTACATTTATTACTCACAACTATTATTTTATTACATTAATTACATCTCTTTTTACAACTTTCCTACTAACTTTTCTTATGTTACCAAACACAGGAAAGGAAAGCTCACTTCCCCCTCAAGTTTCCTTTTCATGGGAAATGAGGAGGAACTACTTTCCTTTCCGGAAACCAAACGAGACCTAAAGACATCTCCAACCATGAAGTCTCATAATGGGGTCTTATACCTATTATAAGACCTCATTTAGGTCACGTTTACTTTGAGAGAATGGAATGAACCTCAAAGGGATTGACTCCTATTCCGGCACAAAATGGCGTTTACTAACCTCAACCCGGAATGAACAGTACGTGGGACCCAGCTACCAACCCGGATTGATTCAGCCTCTTCCATTCCGGAGGTAGGGGTCGGGAGTGATTCTGATTCAGGGTGAATCAACTTTTAGTTCAGATGTTACCCTTGCAATTTTAAGAAAATATCATATTGTGCCATCCCAAAACCCTACTGAGTTATAAGTTTTATCAGCTGCCTCCTTAGCAAAAAGCTCCCTGCCGAGAACGACTTTCACCATTTGCTATAGCATCAACTCCATCAAGTTTCAAGTAAGATCTCAGTACAAAAAGGCTTCAGATTTATGCATTACCTGTTGATTCGTCTTCTTGTTCAGTTTAGTTTTCTTATCTTCTTGCTCAACTCAATGTGTGTGTTTTTTACAAATCTGGGTTTGATCTGTGAATGTGTGGTTGATCTCATATTTGCAAGGACCGAAAGGCCCATGCTTTAAGCCTTTGTTGGCGCTAATGTCTTTGAATCCATGAGTTTGATCTACATTGAATCGATTACATAGCAGAATGGTATTGGATTGAAAGCTAGTCATTTCATCTTGCTTCCAATTCCAATGTAGTTTATGGTCTTCCCTCCAATTCCAATCCAGTTTAGGCGGCTAGGAACACTATCACAATCTCAGTTGTTCTAAGTTAAAGTGTGTGTTGTGAATGTAAAGTTCGACACAGATCGAAGAGTAATAGAGTATAATAGTGGTTAATATTTGGAGCTTTATATATGAGCATAATGATATCCCTGTATGTTGTGTGTTTCAAACCATAATGTACCACCCATCCATTATGTTCCGTTTTATGATTTCTCCTCTTCTTTTCTTCAATAAATTTTGGAAAAAAAAATTATGAAGATGTGTTGTTTGTCTTGTTGCTCATTCCTATTTTGTTTTGTATAGAGCATATGCAATTTTTCACCTTGCTTTTGTGATCGTGTTTAATTAAGAAGTGTTTGGATGTAATTGACATGTACTAATTGTTCGTGATTTTTTTCCCTCTTTTATGTAGACAAATGGCTCGTTTACCTTTGTCCACAAAGCAAAAGCTACTAGTTATCCTGAATGAATTAATTGTTTTGCTTCGTGTTATTTTTGTTATATGTGCTGCCGGTTATGCACATGCATTTTTACTCACTCAAAAACGCATCAAAAGTCCATATTCAGCTATGAGAGTGTTTAGGCAAATATCATACATACACAGACTTGTCTATGAGAGTGATGTCATATGTATTGATCAGTTGAGAATGGATAGAGAGTGTTTTCACAAACTATGTCAAATTCTTGCTACTAAAGGGGAACTACGAGGGACTAGGAATGTGTCCATAGAGGAGATGGTTGCAATGTTTTTAAATACTATTGCTCACCACCAGAAAAATCGTGTCATAAAATTTCATTTCCATAGATCTGGTCGTACTGTTAGCAAATACTTTCATGAGTGTCTTAAAGCAATAATTCGTTGCCAAAAAGATTTCTGGAAAACACCTGAACCAATACCAGAGGACTCAACGGATTATCGATGGAAATGGTTTAAGGTACGTATATATTGTGTTAATATTAATCATAACATTTAGATTTTCTTAAGGAAAACATATATTAATAGCTAACTTTTATGTTGTAGAACTGCTTAGGAGCATTAGATGGAACGTATATTAGGGTGCGTGTTCCTGAGAAAGACAAACCGAGGTATAGGACACAGAAAAATGAAATAGCAACAAATGTGTTGGGAGTTTGCTCTCCAGAATTGCAATTCATATATGTTCTACCAGGGTGGGAGGGTTCAGCACATGATGGTCGAGTCCTTAGAGATGCTATTACTAGGAGAAACGGACTAAAAGTACCTAATGGTAATGCTCTAAACCCCAATCGGTTATTTTGTAAACTATGTTTATAAAATGAATATAATTTTCCGTTTCATAAATTGTAGGTAATTATTATTTAGTTGATGGTGGCTACACTAATGGGAAAGGTTTCCTTGCCCCATTTAGAGGCCAACGCTACCATCTCAATGAGTGGAGAGATGGACACCGACCCACATCAGCAAGAGAGTTTTTCAACATGAAACATGCAAGTGCTAGGAATGTCATTGAGAGATGTTTTGGGTTGCTGAAAATGCGTTGGGCGATTCTAAGAAGTCCATCTTTTTTTGACCTTACAGCACAACGCCGCATTATTTCGGTGTGTTGCATGCTCCATAATTTCATAAGAAGAGAGATGTCATTTGATCCAATTGAGCATGAGTATAACCGACAACAAAGAAATCAAATTTTAGAGGAACCTGAGTACATTAATTCAGTTGAGTCATCCGATGAGTGGAGTGCTTGGAGAGAAGGTCTTGCCAATGAAATGTTTACTGCATGGACAGCCAGTAGGCAACCACAGTCTAGATAAATTGTTCTCCATTAGTAAATTTGGTGTTGTTAAAATATGACTTATTAATTTCATCTTGCTTGTAATGAACCCAAGTGTGTACTTGTTATTTTCTTCAATGGTTGTTGCTGTACTTTAATTATTTGGTTCCTTTTTTTTTCTTTTTTCTTTTTTGCTGTTCTTTAATTATTTGGTGCAATGGTTTCTTGCGCTTCAATATAAGACTTGTCTTCTTTGTTACAAGTGAAACTAAATGTGTATTACTATGATGAGTTATATTCTAGACATATCAGCAAATAAAAGGGTAAAGAGCTTATTAGTTGTCTTCTATACCTTGTTCCAAAAACAGGATGAGTTCGGCATCAAACTCGCGGGGAAGAGGCCAAAATAAACGTTATTGGACAGATGAGGAAGACGACAAGCTGGTAGAGTCGCTTCTAGAGTTACACCATGATAAGAAATGGAAAGCTGATACTGGGTTTAAAAATGGTTATCTCAAGCAACTACAGAATGTGATGGAACTTAAGCTTCCGGGTCGTGGAATACTAGCAAGCCCACATATTGAGTCACGGATCAAGACACTGAAGACAAAGTATTCTGCTTTAGCTGAGATGTTGAACCAAAGCGGTTTTAACTGGAACGAGCAAGAAATGATGCTTGTGTGCGAGAAGAGTGTTTACATTGAGTGGGTAGAGGTAAGTATAGTATTTTTTAGCCTTTTAAATTTTCTTTTTGATATGCAGTAGCAGCAATGAGCATCCTCATTCAAATTTATACAGTACTGATAGTTGATTTCAATTATGAGTTTATAGTTTTAAATATCTAATTGCCCATAAATCAAATGAAAATAACTTCCAGCTTACCTTTTTTGTTTCTTTGAATTACATTTAAGCTTCCTTAATTGTTTTCTATTAACGTGAACAATATATTAACTTAATTGTATTGTCATTTGATTTTTTTCTTCTTTTTATTATGTTAACTCTGGTCAGAAAAGGAATAAAGAAGCTGCTGGATTATATGGTAAGCCGTTTCGGCATTACTATATTCTTGGAGAGATCTATGGAAGAGATCGTGCAAATGGATCGAATGTTGGAAATGCAGATGATGATGAAGAGGAAATTAGGGGTGAGAACAATAATGCTAATGATGTCAATCTAGATGATGATATTCTCTTTGACAATGTCAGCCCAGTTGGTGATATGGGATCTCAACATGGAGGAGTTGAGGATGTCGATGCTGCCTTTACTCAACCAAGTCCCCAAACCCCAAGCGCCCCACAATCTGTGCCTACACAAAGCATTTCTTCCGCTAGTAGTCGTCGGAAAGGAAAAGCATTGGACGAAATGAGCAAGAACTTTGCTCTTATGGCAAAAGCCGTGGCTGGGATGGTACCTAAGCTTGATGGATTGGTCAATGTTCTATCTGGAGAAAAGGATTTAGCTGACCTCCAATCAAGGCTAAATGGGGAGCTGAGCAAAATGGACTTCCTAACTCTTGTTCAAGTGTTTGCTGTCACCAATCTTTTGGCACAGAAACATGATTATCTCAGGGTGTTTTTTACCATGAATGATGAAAAGAAAGCAGACTATGTGAGCTACCTACTCCAATTTGCCTTACCATGATCGAAGATGAATGCTTCAGATTTGAACCTATTTTGCTGGACTTGTTATGGTTTTTAATATGGGTGTATTTGCTTAAATATGTTGGATGCTATTAATTTGTACTTTTTAGATTAACTTATGTGCTATTGTATTGTTGGACTAATTCTGATTTATGTTTGAAGTAATGCATGTACTGGATGCTAGTAAGTTTCTTATTTGACTTTCTACATGTGCATATGAGTTGGCTCATTATTCTAGTTTTTATTGGTTAAGTCTCAGGTTTTCATTACCAATGTGGTGATGGTGGGTTCTCAGGTTGGTATTACAATGTGAATTACAATTGTAATTATAGTGTGTGGTTATGTAACAGGTTAATATATGCTTGCACTTTGAAAAAGTTTGTTTGTTATTGCATGTCTTTGTTGATGATTTTGTTAGGGTGAACATGTATATAATCTGACTTGATCAAAGCTGTTGAACGTTTGTGGTTTTTGGGATCAACTTCAGCTCCACACTGATAGGTATATAGCATTGTCTATTTGTTATGTGAGGGTATTTCGGTAATTACATGAGTTTTGATTCTCATTCCTAGATTTGGTAAACACATGAATGAGAATGAATCATCCTCATATTTCTCATTCCGGATAACAAGTAAACAAAGGAATCGGAATGACTCCTACCCTCTTTCATTCCTTATCTTTCCCATTCTCTCTCATTCCCATTCACCCTTAATCCCATTCAACTTTAGTAAACGTGACCTTAGACATTATTCATATAAGACTTCAACCATCTTCAATGGTAGGGTTTTAACTAAAAGTCTTATATATGTATATATATTTGATTTTTCTTTATTTTGTGTTGTAATTAATAATAATCTATATTTGTAAACTATTCTTATATATGATAAATAAATATAATATTAATTTGAAAAAAAAAAATTTGAATTTTGGACCCATCTCCATTATCCACAATCGGACACGTGTGTACGATCGACATATGTCCGTAGATAGGATTTGAAATTAAATTATACATAGATATTATAGTTTATCACAAATCGGACAAGATTTTGATAGACACGTGTCGATGTATAATTGGTTTTCGAGATTTCCTTATCTGCCACGTGTCAATTTTTATCTTCCGAGATCATGTTCATCTTCTATAAAAATAGAGTAGTTCACTCCATCATATCTCACACTCCACCTCCCACAAATAAATTGTGATTTCTAAGTTATTGTTTCATACTTTGAGTTTTGTTTTCCGCCATGAATAGGTTGTGGAAATTACTGAAGAATGAGGAAGCAGAAGATGTTCTGAGACGGCAACAACAAGCCCTTTTGATGTCTGCGGCAGCCTACCAAGTGGAGATGATGGAAGAAGATGAAGTCTCACAATGAGGCGGTTCTTCGGAAGGGCAGGAGTACATACAAAGGAATCAGAAAATCATGGATCAGCGCTTGAAAGCTCTATATTTCACTAAACCGTGTAGGTTTAATGACGACAGCTTTTGAAGGCGCTTCCGTATGCGACCTCATCTCTTTGACAAGATGATGCATAGCATGGCCAACCACGACCCGTACTTTGTACAGACTATGGATGCCACCAGCAGACTCAGCCTTTCCACCGAACAGAAGCTAACATGCGCTATGAGGATGCTCGCGTATGATCTACCAGCTGACGTGACCGATGAGTTCCTTGATATTGTTGAATCCACTACTCTTGAAGTGTTAGATCATTTTACAACAGCTATATGGGCTGTGTACCGCAAAGAATATCTTCGCAAACCAACTGCGGCAGATCTACAAAGATTGACATACAAAGCTGCAGATCGTGGATTTCCGTTCATGTTGGGTAGTCTTGACTGCATGCATTGGCAGTGGAAAAACTGCCCAACTGCGCATGCCGAACAATTTTAAGGTCACAAGGGAAAACCAACAATTATATGATATTTGAATTTGGCATGCATATTTCAGACTTCCAGGTTCCCTCAACGATCTCAATGTCCTGGGAAGGTCGCCATTGTTCGATGAGATATGCAGAGGTGAAGTTCTTCAGGTGAAGTTCAAAGTGGGCAACAATACGTACCATCAAGGTTATTATCTGGTGGAGGGCATCTACCCTAATTGGGCAACTCTGGTCAAAGCCATAAAAAATCCTACCACTCCAGCGACAAGACACTTTACAAGAATGCAAGAGGCGTTCAGGAAAGAAGTGGAGAGAGCATTTGGTATTCTCCAAGCGCGTTTTGCAATTGTGAGGGGTCCAGCTCGTTTATGGAGTAGAGAGAGCCTACAATACATCATGTTGACGTGCATTATTTTGCACAACATGATAGTAGAAGATGAGTGCGACCAAGATGAGCAATATGAATTTGACTTAAATGACATCCCGACTCGTCCAAGAAGAGCTGCTATATATGATAAACCGAGTTATGATCATAAGGTAGAGCGTGATCCCCAACAAAGGCATGCATTTGTACGTGCCCGTTACAACAAGATTCGATGTCCAGTAATATCTGCTTCACTAAGATCGGATTTAGTGTAACCCGGTTGGGCTTTGAAACAGTGGCGAGAGCACAACAATGGATAAATTGTGTGTTATCATGTATCAACAAGTTTCTTTCTTTTGGTTTGTTATTGGTTTGTTGTTGGTTTGCTTTTGGCTTTGGTTGTATTGAGTATTGCCCTCCCCTCTTTAGTTTATTTTACTCGTTTATTTAAAAACAAAAAAACTATTATCATGTGTCAATAATTAATTAAAGCAGAGTACATTATTAAAGCTTTTAATTGGCTACATAATTAATTAAAGTAAACTTTAAAGCTCTTAATTTAAAACCTAAATAATTAAACTAGAATACATAAAACTCTTAATTTAAAACATAATTAACTTAACTAGAATACATCATAAATGAGATTCTGTAACCCTCACGCTTCATCATTATTAGGATACCACTCCGTTTGATTGAGCCTACAATATGGGGAAGAACTTGATCCGCCATGACGAGGTGTAGACGCTTGAGGGGTACGGAATGACCGCCTAGATGAATTTTGTGCCTCCACCTCCTCTCGCTCAAGTATCATTTTTTGCTTTATGTCCAAATACCCTCTTGATAGGAGCACAATGTGCGACGATATTAATATGCTTATGCCCTCATTTATGCTTCGTTTAACCCTTATTTACCTAAGATAGAGTCATAATTTAGTTTAGTGTCAATTTGGTAGAGTTTTGGAGAAAGTGTGCTTAATTGTCAGAAAAACGACTAAGTATAGAAATCTGAGGCAAAAGTGCAAAATATGTTATTTTCGTGATTTTGGGGCCTATTTTTGACTGACCTATCCTTTTCCAAATTTGATGAAATTTGGTATACATATAGTTGGCAAGCTAAAGTGTATTGTGTCAAAATTTTAGATCAATCGGAGTTTGGGAAGTCACCCAAACGATGGCTGCAACTTGGCAGTTTGAGCAAAGATCACCAGGGACTACCAGGATTTTCCTGGGACTGTGTCCTAATTTCCAGAATTTTTGTGGGACACATCGCTTGGAACCATTGGACGTGTCATATGCCGTTGGAAAGCTCTACGAGTCTAGTTTCTCTGGGACTTAGAATCGCATCAATCGGAGCTCCGAGGAGGAAGTTATGCCAGATTTACTGGAATAAGGTCATTCTGCCGGGAAAACAACAACTTTTCCGGTTGCATCAGGATAACTCTCCATTGGATTTTTGGAAGCATGGATCGGATATTTTGGATCTAAAGATATGTCCATACTAACTTAATGAGAATATTCAAGTCCAAGATAAGGCCAAGAAGAGTCTAGAAGAAAAGAATTCGGATAACAAGAGAAAGAAAAAGAATCCTGATTAATTTCGGAAAAATTCCTGTGCACGTCTCTCAACTTCCACGGACTCTCCCGGACAGCTCACAATGAATCCGAATTCGAGCCTTATATGGATAGAAAACTACGGGAGTCTAGTTTCCAACCCAACTAGAATCACCTCAATATCTATTTTCTAGAGAAAGATATTCCATAATCTTCACTCGAAGGTCAAATCTGCCAGCATGATAAGTTTGAGAAAAACTAGGTTTTGTGAACCCTAGTTGCAGCCAACCTTTTGCCTCTATATATTGGATGATTTTTACACAGAAAAAGATCTCTTCTCTCTCACTTTTCACTAGCCAAAACTCTGTCCAATTAGCACCACAAATCCCATAGAAAATTCAAGCCGATTCCACCATTCATCACCACCACCGATCGCAAGACATCATCCCACCGAATCTTCCTTTGTTGATTCCTCTACAAGGTTTCTTTTAAAGTATGATTCACTCATCTCTCATGGCTTGTAATTTTCTGTATAATTACTTAACTTTGTCTATGAAGTTTGTAAGGATTTGTGGTTTGTTATTTGGTTTTATTAATTTTACATTGGATTTCCGAAATTCTGTTATGTGTTTTGGTTTTCTTTTTGTTTAATTGATAAACATGTATGTGACGAATTGATTGTATGGTAATAGGGCAGTAACTTTGTTGCATGATTTGATGATTTTGTTTGGTTTATTTTCTGAATTCGTATGCACAACAAGTTTTAGGGTTAAGAAAAGCTTTAGCTAGGCTGATCTTGGGTTTAATTCTTTATGTTGCCGAATCAATTTATGAAATAATTTATACACGAAGTTAAGTTATTTTGTATTGATATTAAGGGTAGAGTAATTCAGAAAATATGCATGTTGAAGCAAGGTGAGGTGACGCCATACTTGTTGCATGTTTCCAATTCAACTCATTGTGCTTATGTATTTCTTGGTTTAATTTCTACACGAAATGTCTTTAAACTGATTAGCACTATGTTTAGGGTTATGCACGAAGCTAATTCTAAATAATTGAGGAGTTTTGAATGATTAGATGAACCACGAAGGGCTCTAGTTATAATTGGAACTAAATTGCATGAAATCAGATTCAATAAAGTTGCTGCCGTATTATTGTCTTTGATCGGTTTGTTATGTGCATGTAAGTTTTTGTGTGATGTGTTTTGTTTGAAAGATGTTGATCACATGTAAATATATAATTTATGATTTAATTTCGTAAAAATCAGTAGAATATAGAATCAAATTTCAAATCCCCAATATGATTTTGTAATGCTTTATGTGATTGAACGCCCTTGATTTCCCCGGATTGAACGATCCATACTTGCTCTATACTAACGATGACACAAGAGGGTAATATTTGTATGAAGTTGTTTTGCAGGTACAATGTGCTTGTATAATAGCTCCATCACCTCTTTTACAAGGTGAATATATATTAGGATCCACTGCCATTGTGCGAGCATCTTCCTCCATTTGTTGAGCCGCCACAGCCTCTTAATAAAGGTGATCCCTTCGTGCATAATCTCTATCATTTTAATCGGCAAGCCTTTTCATTTGATCATGAATACTCATTGAAAACTCTTGATTACTTTTCTTCTTTGCCGCCTTGGCCGCTTTTTGTCCCATTGGATGATCTGGCCTAGCTCTAGGTGGCACGCTTGGAGTTGCTGAATTTCCGGGTGAATCGTTATCATTCAAGTTGATAGGTCTCTCATAATTTGTGTTATCCCCTTCCATTGATGGTGGATTTGAAAATTTTGGTATATCCTTCAAGATATCCTAACAATGCAAAAATGTAAAATGTTTTCCATGGGAATCACCGAAGTAATTTGACTTGGCATTCCTTATCTACAAACAATTGTAAATAACATAGTAGTGGTTATTTATTTTAATTATATTTTAAGTGACTTGGAAGAATTACTTAATACTATATTTGAACAATGACGGATAAAAATACTTACATCATCAAGATCATCTTTGCCACTCTTATGATCCGCGATGGCTTGGTTTAATGTTTGGCGCCATCTCATGCATGCGGGATTGATCTTCGTCCATCGAGATTCAATACTTTAAGGGGTTCGCTTCGGTGCATTGGGTGGCTTGATACCTTCAAAATATTCATATATACGATCCCACAAGGTTCCGCTCGATTGATTAGTATCAATGGCGGCGTCTTCACTAATACTCACCACGGCGATGCACAAAACCTTATCTTCCTTCTAACTAAAATTTTCTGATCGTGGTGCCCGTGGTTTTTGTGCCCCTCTCTTTGGACCTATGGTGCAAAAAAGAGAAATTAAATTTTGCTATATGAATAAAAATGATGGGGAGGAAAAAATGTTTGAGAGGATGTAAGAAATTGTGTGGAATGAATGAAATTTTGGGTTGGTATTTATAGAAGAAATGTACATCAACTGTAGCAACGAGCATAATTTTTTTTTTTAAAAAAATTTATTATTTTTTTCTTCACTTTTCTTACCATTATATATAAAAATAAATTTAGTTTAAATTAGAACTGTCGATTAATTTAAAATATATATCTTGAACCGTTAGATCAAAAATTCATTTAGAAAAATTAAAAAACAAAATATTTTCATAAATGAATTGAGGCCGTTGGATTAATTCCAGATTAAATAGAGACTGTTGGATTTGTAGTCGTTGGAGAGTCTCAAAGGGCAACAGACTGAAGACGACCCACGTGATGCGAGACCCGCTCTGAATCTTGTCGGCTGCACTCGCTTGTTGCATGGCGCATCGCGCGTGAGGAAGCTTACCGTTTTCTTGTCTTGTAGCGCGCCTGGTTGTCACGCTCCCTCTCTCCCGCCTCTCTTCTCTCCATTTCCTCTCTCCTCTGCTCTCCTTTGTTCTCCTCTGTCAGACCAATCTCTCTCCTCTAATTATAAGACTCGCCTCAAACGAAGTTTTAAAATGAGACTGAGGATGAAACTGAGCCCTATAACTTTAGGGTATAGGACTGCACAAAACAACCGTTGGAGAGCCAGAAATTTTAGGACCCCTAAATTTTAGAGTTTAGGATCTTGGGTTGGAGATGGCCTAAGGAACTAAGGACACGATTACTTCCTGGAAAAATGTGTGGGTCCCACCTCAATTCCGTAAGAGGCCGGAATGCTATTTTTTTTTTCTTGAAATTGTCTCTGGATTTTCTGAGCTAAACCAAAATTACCCCATCCCTCACCCTAATTTTTAGGAAAAATGTTCATTTAGTACAATTTTACCCCCTCATCACCCATTCCAATGAACACCTTAATTTCTTGCCCTATTAAATATAAATAGTGTGGTGTGTTCAATTATATCCTCAGTTATACTTATATTCCATTATGATCATGCCCCCTTTTTTTTTTTAAGTGATGGTCGTGCCCCCCTCCCCCCTTATGAAGTTTGATAATACCATTCCTCTTACTATGAAGGAAGGTTTCCGCTTTTAGGCAGTGTGGATTAAGCACTCTGGCTTTATAAATGTGGTCAATACTGCTACTGCAAACTGTTATGAAGGTTCTGCTCTCCAACAGTTCATGTCTTTTACCTCTTCTTTCCAATTTCTGGCTAAACATTGGGATACAGAGATTTTTGGTGAATTGTTTAAAAAGTAACAAGATCTTCTAACTAAGATTAAAACTGAACAAAAAGCTTACATCTCTGATCATAATGAGAAACATTTGAGGACTGATCTACCTAGAATCCAAAATGATCTCCAAAAATTAGCTATTGATGAGAAGCTTTTCTGAATACAAAGAGCTCATTCAAACTGGAATGATTTAAGTTACAGAAATACCTCCTATTTTCAAACTAAGGCCCTCATTAGAAAAAAAAAAGAAGCAAAAACCGTATTGAGTATATGATGATCATGATACTGTTATTACTGCCTATGCTTGTCACTGATTCTCAGCTTTGTTCTACACTTTGGGCTTGTGTTTCTCTTTGTAACCTAGGGTTTTATGGCTAAGTTTTACGTTTTTTTATCTCCATTTTGGGCCATCTATATTTATTATGCTTGATAGTTCGTCTATGCTTATGTTTGTCGTATTTGATGTGATTGGGTTGCTTGCTTACTTGTATTTGTTTCTGGGATATGAGACTTGTTGTAGGTTCTGGGTTGTGTTTCTGCGATACGAGACTTGTTCTGGGTTTTGAAGGTTGTGTTTGGAAGGGTCTGGTGCTTATAGCATTTCTGAAATTGTGTTTTAATTATTTCCTTGGTTAATTCTGCTCTGTCTCCCCAACCCTTCTCAGAGCCTCATTATTGTTTCCTTTGTTAACCAATTTGATTTTATAAGCTGCTGGCTTGTGTTTCTTTCATTTGATTATGGTTTCTGTGATTTCTGCAACTGTGTTAGCTGCAAATGCCTTTTTTGGGTTTGTGTTGGTTTTTAGACAATTATTTTTGTTTTTGGCTCTGCTATTTTTTATTTGGTGCTATTAGGCTCTCTTGTTTTCCATATTTTCAGTTTCTCTGTTTTTCTTTGCTCCCTACTTTTGATGTGCCAATCTTGTTTGTGGTTTCTTGTATGTTGCTCAACAGACCTACAGAGTGGGGATTATTGATTCTGGAAATGTAATGTTTTTTTTTTTTCCTGTTGTGTTCATTGGGTTCTTGTCTGTATTGTTGTTTTAGAACAATGTTTCTTTTGATCACTTGCATTGCTTAGTTATGTATGGTAGAAAGCGTTGCAGACTCTAAAAGCCTAGAAATGGGATCATGACAAGAATGTTGATGAGAGGACAGTCACTGACAACAAAGCTGGCACCATGGGATAAGTCTGGTGTTTTTCCAGCGGCTATGCTTGCCACCATCATCTATTCCCCTCCCGATTACTTCTATTTCAAGAACAATCCTCCACCAAATGAGGCATTGCTCGGTCAGTTCTCTGGAAGAGTTAGGCTTTTATGTTTCTGTTCTGATAATTAATACTGGTTTCATTTCTGCTGTGATTTGTATAAGTTTGCATGTGTTTGTGAAATTGGCAATTAACACCTTTCAATTTGTCATCTCATATGCTTAAATTATCTTATTTGTAGAAAGGAATATCTTACCAATTCTATAACTATGCTGAGAACATTTAGGTGGTTTGTGAGTGTATGTTGTGCTGAATTTCTGTAAAGGCACCATGATCTGCTGAAGATAGTTTAAGTATTTGATTGTCTTATACCTATGTGGAAAGGAGTTTTTACTCTTTTTTTTTTTAAACCCAATACGTTGGCCCATATTAAACCCAATACATCAAGTAAAAACCAATATTTTCATCTCACCTGATAAGCCCCACAACCTCATTTTCCCATCTTTCTCATAAATCTTAATCCCCCAAAAGAACCACACTCTACAAATTGAATTTCCCCCCATAAGAGATGATACTTAAAACAGGTTGAGCGGTTGAAAGATATGAATCTAGTTCATAGTGCTATAAATGTAACAGTAGAGAACTCAAACCGCTGCTCTTATTATCTAGAGTACTGCTAGGATTATGTCTCGTATTACTTGTACATGGCTCTAGTAGGATTTGCAATGCTATCCAGGTTCTGTCTGATGCATCATGTCACTTATGTGTATGACATTGACTGTTTTGTGAAAAATTCATTCCTCTATTACTCGGTCATTCTTGTGGTAGAAGACATTATATGAAGAACTTTAAATGCCGTATACCAACTTCATTATATAGTACTTTTCCGTTCACTATCAGGTCATAATATCTAGTTTGCAGAATATCCCGAGGGTTGCTAAAAATAGTTGTATTAAAAATGGTGGCATTTGTTAAAACAGAAGCAACATCATTTTACTGTTAGATTTCTGCTGATGCTGCCAAGTTTCTCATGTTTAGCCTTAAGTTGCTTCATTGCCTCTTCAAGACTCTATCCCTCATCAGCTCTGTCACTTCTAAACCTTTGTTCAGCTGTGTAATAGAAAATTGATTGTATTGAGAAGTACGAAGCCTGTTCTGGGTTTTTGGTCATCCAAAATTGTTCCACTGATTTGTTCTCAACATAAGAAACTTTGGAAAAAAAAATGCAGGGGCACTTGGCATGGAAGTGGAAGTTAGAAGTTTGTCTCTGCTCTTCTGTTGAATAATCATTGTGACCAAATACTTGCTCCATTTAAGTGGTTTTTTCTACCTCTCTGAAGAGCTTGACTAGGACATCTTGAATGTATTTTATTCAAGATTTACCCTGTTGGTCACTTTTTTCGAATGTAATGTACGAGAAATTTTTTGATTACTATCAGATATCCTCATTGCAAGATTTGGTTTCGGTTAACTTGAGTTCATCAGTCTTGTGAAATGATTATGGCTGTAGTTCTTCAACTGGATTTTTGTTGCGACTGTATCTTCTCAAAATAAGTATATTGAAGTCATACTTGACTGAACTATAGCAAAAACAGAGGCATAAATTGTTGATTCCAAAGTGATGAAAATTTTTGAGTGTAGTGATGAACTTGATGATGGCCCTAGTGCAAATGTCTCTTGCAACTATGTACCAGAAACTCAGAAAGGGACTACTCAAGACTTTCTATATGAATGACCATCAGCCCAGATTGGGGATCTCTTGGATCAAACCAGGTTGGATTGCAGTCTGCAGATGCAAGAAGCCAACACCATGGCTGAACCTTGACTGCGAAAAACGAACGAAAGAGTTTAGGGTTTAGCTAGCGGATATTATTTCGTCAGCGAAATCAGTTCATTGATATATAGCAAAAAGTCAAAAAAAAAACAAATACAACAACGAGATCATGATCATGATCCAGATTGATCGATCGAATCCAAAAAGGGACAAAAACATCAAAGAAAGTCGATCAAATACCCAAAAGGTCTGTGACCTTTCAAGTTTCGTCACTTTTTGTTATTGACAACAACTTTTGATGTAGCTGAAAATGAGGGGAGTCACTTTCACTGTTCTATCACATTCGTGATTGTGAAGAAGATGAAGAACAAGATAGAACAGTTTTCCAGAAACATGCATATCCATTTCATTTAAATAATTATAGTGCTTTGAATTCTAATCTCCCATAATTGCTAACTTTATTTTCTTTATGATTGACAACTCGACCGCCCTAATCTTTCCGACGCGTTTTCATCCTCCCTTTCTTGTTTTTTACCCTTCGTTTTTCTTGTCTTTCCAATTTCTGATTTCCCCTTAAAGGCAAAGCACCGTCATCATGATCAGTTAATCACTAGTAAAAGAGTCCTTTTTCCATAATGTTCACCCCCACCTGAATTAGTTACTGTGTCAGTGGGTCATAACTTCTTCAACCATTTTAGGTTTTTACCAAATTTTATTTTTAGAACAAAAGTTGTAAGCATGGCAATTTTTATTCTATCATCCAGGTCACTATTTTTTGCTCCCAGAGATTCTAAGACACCTTTGATGCGATGCTAAATGCATGGGAGTTTAGAGTTTTTCCTCAGTTTCTATCCATTAATAGTGATTTTAAAACCATGTATATCGGTGTAAATCTATTTCTAATTTCTAATGAGGTCGATACTTGTAGTGTGACAGAAGTATTCACGGGTTAGTAGTGGTAGTGACTTAAAAGAGGATATCAGTGTTATATAAAATTCTTTGGAGAGTGAGCTTTTAACTCTAGTTTCCAATCATGAATATGACATCCAAATATGGTTTTAGTTGAAATCTCGAATCCAGATCAATTAGTTGGTATTGAAATCTCATATTTGATGGTTTAGTTGAAAAATTCTTACACACTCAAAATTTTAATGTTGTACCATGTTAGCATCAATCTCAACCATTAATTCTAACTATTAATGACAATGAACAATCATTATATTACCATAGTATCGGTACTCTCAGCAGTCGTTATACACACGTTTGTGTAAAAATTCTTACATGCTCAAAGTATTGATACTCAACCATACTTGGCATCAATTTTCAACCGTTGAATTATAACTATTACTAATAGTGTACGATCATTATATTACAAACACGTCCGAGTACTAGTATTCATACGTAGGTGAAGTTGGATCTACAAGGCTGATTTTTGGGCAATGTATTCTGTATGTACTTACGTTTTTTTTAACTCTTATGAATTTTCTTACAATTTAAGGTATCAAACTGTCACAATATTTCTAGTACATTGACAGATTAAACTTATATGGTGTGGAGATAGAAACAAGAACAAGAAAATTGAGAGATTGAACGAGGTGAGCAGAGGAATGAATGGACCCGCGAGAACATGCAACAAGATCATGTAAAATGTACTATTAGGGATATAACTAATTGGTTCACATTTTGGATTTATATTTGGGGCCATGCCACAATGAAAATGGTCACATGTGATGTAGATGCTCAACGACAATTCTGGTGGTGCCCAACTCTCACATGTAAACTATAGCCAAAACCCCCTTTTTGTCCAATCCCTCAAATAGAATACCAGAAAAACTAGCTCATTTTGCTATGAGATTTCAATTTCCAAACCAAGAGAAATGGGGTTGGATTTGAGAGGTCACGTTAGGAAATGGGGTCCGAAATTGGTTAAATTGTAGCTGGTGGTTTATTTGGGGGTGAATATGACTGTGAGAAGAGGGGTCGTTTTCCAGGTTTTGGAATGGTAATGTGATTTTTTGGTGTGACTAATAATCTGGTGGGGAGGTGTCGTGCATCATCACATGGAGGAAAGACTAAAGGGAAGAAGCATTATTATTATTATGATGACAGGGTGGGGGTCATGCTCAGTTGCTAACAACAAAATCTGTGGGTGAATTTTAGACCCCTTTTAAAGAGAGGCAAATTATACAAAAGTAATTTGTCCTAACTTATCATCACATGTTACTTGGGACCAAGACTACTACTATTATTTTTTCTTTTCTTTCTAATCATAAACCTTAAATATGCTTCTTTTATATATATATTTTTTGTTTAAGGAAAAGAAATGTCACAAAGACCTTTTTCTTGAGGTTGATTTGAAATGAAATTGGATTTGAGAGGCAAATGTCGTACAAACTCAAAATACCGATATTCGAACGTGTTGGTAATATTATGACCGTATTTCTAATTTTTTTTTTTTAAGAATGACATCATTGACTTATGAAATTCTTGAGGTTATATATATATATATATATATATATATATATATATATGTTTCATCCGATTAATTACATGTAGTTTGTAAAATTACTTGCAGGGTATTTACCATTGTGTGTGGATGTTCCAATTTGTTTGGCATACATAACACGACTTGAAATACCTTGTCCAAAAAAAAAACAAAAAAAAAAAAAGGAAGAAGAAAAGAACCATAATGTTGAAATGAAATAGAATGTATAGACATATACGTAGTAAAACTGAAGTTTCTTGATCAATGACACTTTGCAGGAAAAAATGCTTGGGGTATTTGAGAGAGAAACTAAACTATAATATTTGATTGTTGTTGACACTAGCCACAGAGGGGCTATATAAGCCCACAGACCCGCAGCCAATGCATCCGGGGCCGGACTGAGGCCCGGAGTAGGATCACCAGCACCCGGACCCGAGGTCCAGCAGTTTACCTTGTGACCAGGAGTCCGGGGACCGGGGACGCCAGCCTGCCGAACAGGCCGCCAGAGCTGTCTTTTTGTGTGCGAACAGAAGGAAACCAGTCCCACATCGAAGAGTAAGACCAGACGTCACGCCCGACCACCTATATAAGAGCCTCAACTACCCTCTTTAATAGGTAACGGATCTCTCCAACTGCTTATCGTACGTGCTTAAGTTATCTATTCATCCCAACTGTACTAACTTAGGCATCGGAGAGGAGAAGACCGGCCCGCCCGGTATTCCCCTTAGTTAGCAGGTTCGCAGGAGGAGATCACATCTAGATTCACCAGTCTCTACCAGGCCTACGGATTTGTGCAGAAACAATTGGCGCCGTCTGTGGGAAGCATTTGATCCACGAAAAAAGTAGCGTTGCTCTACCGGAGGGTAGAACCCGATCAGTCCTTTGAAAGGCAATTTGAAAGTAAGTCCACAATCCGGAGGCCATGGAGGGAAGGAAGATAAAAGCTGGCGAGAGAGGGCTGAAAGAGCGAGTCCGGGTCCCCGACCGGGCCCAAAACCTTAAATCTGAGGTCAGCGCGAGGTTTGTCCATTCTCCCGACCGGGACGGAACCCACGATCGCCGGGGCTCAGACAATCCTGACCAATACGATGCGGGGGAGGAGATAAAAAAGATGAAGGCAGAAGTCGCGCGATTGCGAGAGGAGGGCAGTCGAGACCGACTAAGGGCGGATGCCCGGTGCCAAGAGTTGGAAGCGGTAAATATCGCCTTATTGGCGGCCCTGGAGAAAGGACACCAGCAGGACATCTCTCGGGCAGCATCACGGCCCGCAAATAAAGGTAACGAGTTCCCGCACCTAGAAGTGGGACAGCCTACGGGAAGGAGAAAGACTGCGCATTTGCCCACGCCACTCTTTCCGGAAGCTTTGAGGAATTCCAACCCGGTTGAGCCCCCATACCGAACGAGCTTGGCATCGAGCGAGCAGGACAGCTCTACCGCAAGGATGCTTCAGACGCTCTCCGCCTCGGTGTCGGACATAAATGACCGGTTGGAGGCCAGCGAGAAAAGGACGGTGCGACCGCAGGACAGTGCGCGATTCAACGAACGCACTTGACCTTTTCCACACCGGGTTAGGGAATCCGGAAGATCTGGTAACCAAAAGCCCTGAAACTGACGTACTCAGGAACGACTGCCCATACCAACACCTGGACAGTTTTAAGTCACAAACGGGCACAAAGGGCTACTCAGATACCACGTGCTGCAATGTGTTCCAAAAGACGCTCTCAGGGGAGGCATTGGGCTGGTTCTACGAGCTGCCAATAAACTCGGTGGAAACTTTCGAACAGCTGGCTGATAAGTTTGTCGGCCGATTCGTCCTTAGAGCCAAGGCGGCCCAAACGTCAACGATCCTTTTCGATTGCATGCAGACTGACCACGAACGGCTGCGCGCTTTCGTTAACCGGTGACATATCGCCACGAACGGCTGCGCGCTCCACCGACTCCCGGAAATCGTCAATAGCTTTATCAGCGGCTTCGACAAGTCGGGACTCTACGAGCTTCTCCCCTCCCTTGAGGACTGCTGTTACTTGGGTCTGCAGCTCCAAAATCTTCGCCTCCAATTCCATATTCCTCTCTTCCCGAGCAACCGCCAGCCGACCGGCCTCCTCCCTCTCCTGCGCAAGCTTAGCCTCCGCCAATGACAGCTGCATAGTGAGGTCCTCCACTTGCCTCTCCAGAACCGGAGTCTCCTCACTGGGCTCAACGGCGTAAAGGCTATGCATCAGCTGGTACAAGTACAGAAAAGAAGAACATTAGCTCGTAGCATCAAAAAGGGAGAGGGAGCGCAGAAGAACCTCAGTGTCACAGGTACGCGATCAGACTTACCCGAAGACCCAACTCCACAGCTTTCTTCCTGCTCTCGCCCGACCGCACATCTCCGGCGGCCTCCCGATCAAGTCCCAAGGCCTCAATGGTAGATGCCACGAACCTACCAAAACCACCACCACCAGAGCCGCGATCGGCTTCCTGCTCAACGGTTTCCCGACTCCTTCGGCCACCGGTTCCCTCCGCCAGAACCAATGTTGACCCCCCATCAGCCGAGCTTGACGCCCCGGCATCAAATATCCTCGCCCTCTTAGCCGGAGCTTCGCCAAGACCGCTTCTGCGGTACCCAGTCATCTCCGCTGCCTCTCTCTCCCGCGGGGCTCGTATCCCCACCGGCCGCGCTAGAGGTTCCGGACCCGGTGAGCCCACCGATCCTACTTCCCGAATAACAAGTGGGGCATTATCCTCACCGCCCGGCCGCCTACCGTATTGGGAATCCGGAAACATGAGCGGCACAGGAGTACTATGCACCGTGCTCTCTAGGGTGTCCGGATCTACAACGGTTTTCGAGGCCCTCTCCCCCATCTCTATCAACCTCTGGGCCACAAGTTCGTCATCCGCCTCGACGGTCTCCTCGCTTCGAACAGCGAGCCGGGGGGCATTAGCTGCAAATCAATAAACCGAGCGGTTAGAATAAAATACAACCGCACAAAACAACAGTGCAAGGCACTTTACCAGGTTTCTTTCCCATCTCGCATATCTCCAACACATTCCACCGGATGAAATTGTAAGAGCCCCGGCCCAGACTGTTCCAGCAAACAAAAAGCCGGGCTATCCGTTGCCTCTCCAAGTCGACCAACCAGTACTACTGATCCCCGATAGCTTGATAAGCCCCAGGCACCCAAAAGCTCCTCGAATTACGCTGCCACCTACCCCCGGCTATCACAACCGATCTCCTCCATACATTCGAAACCGACGACGGCAGGTGAGTGATGGGAGGACCGAAGTCCCACGCGGCAAAATTAACACAGCCGGAGGCTTGGGCCTTTTTGCAGTAGAGAATCTTATACAGCGTCCGAAACTCATTTATCGTGGGCCAGTCCATGTTGCTAAGACTGAATAAACACCCGAGACCAAGCAACTGCCTCCACTGGTTGCTAGGAAGCTGGGCGGGGGAGACATTTATCAGGCTCATCACGTACTGGACAAACTTCGGCAGCGGCAAAGATAGCCCGTGCCGAAATTGATCCTAAAAAACGGCAACCCAACCCTCCTCAGGGTTGCAGGCCAGTTCCCCGGGATATAGGCCCCGGAGCTTAACGGAGGAGTCAATGCCCCACTTCGCCCAAAAATCCCTTATCTCGCCAGCACTCATGCTTCTGGTCGGCTCGTCACAAAAAATCACCCTGTCGCCATCCAACAGCTGGTACCTTACGGACCTTCCCGTCGACACACGGCCAGCACCGACAGGATTGGCTGACCTCCCAGATTCCATAAAACCTAAGAACAGAATTTACCCTACGCTCAGTTAGTTGTGTAGCAAGATAACAACACAAACAGACGGCAGATGAGGAGCCAAGCTTCAGCAAAATACGACAGGAAGAGAGGAGGGGGGTGTGAAGCATCTTATAGGCGGCAAAACTACACCTTGTTGATAATTAGAGCAAGCAAAAAGAAGAGGCAACCCCAGCCACAGATTCCCTCCATCTCCGACCGCTCCCTACTGACACGTGTCCCAGCATCGATAAAGTTCCCAAGCCATCATAACTGATGGGACTGATGGGCTCTCTCCTTCATTGCATGTCAGCCACATGTCCCACCTACAAGCGGCAGTTAGGGGAGGTAGGAGCGAGAGCCGAGGCGTCCAACCTCCCCACTTCCCCAAGAGTCAACCTCAAACCAAGGAAAGGCACACCACCGGTTATGTGGTATTCAACCGGCTCCATGGCATCCCACCGGTTATGTAGTATTCAACCGGCTCCATGACATCCCACCGATTATGTAGTATTCAACCGGCTCCATGGCATCCCACCGGTTATGTGGTATTCAACCGGCTCCATGGCATCCCACCGGTTATTTACCATTCAACCGGCTCCACGGCATTCCACCGGTTTAGTCACTCTCCTTCGCCCTTGCGGGTAAGGACAAGCCAGCAACAACTCAAGGCTTCAAACACATGGGCTTTATAAACCCGGGAGAGTATACATCTAACACATGCAAACTCTTCCAGCAGGCTAAAAACCCTGCATCACACTGAACTGTGATAAATTTGGGGATCTATGGCGAGACTTGTTATCTCCACGCCACCCCACCGGGCAGATTGTTTCTCTAACACAGAACAAGTCTCCCCGCAGGCTAGCAAACCTGCACATTACCTCACGCTTATTCCAACACAAGCTGAGAAGAACTAGCAGGTGTTAACCGGTGCTTCAACATGGCCGCAACACCCCACCGGGGTACCTGTTGGCTTATTCCACGCTCCAACAGACCTCCCCGCAGGCTAGCAACTCTATATTACCCCACGCTTATTCCAGCACAACCTGGGCCGAACCACCGGGCTACTCCCCGGCCTGCCTCACCGTTGGCAGCAGTTTCACCCTGGGAACTTGGGGGACTCGTCCCGACATGGCAGTTCACTGGTCGAGTCCTCACATCACCACGCCTTCTCTGCCCGAACGCCCGGTCACGCCCAATCTTCAATGCGGACTTGGGGGACTGGGCACCGTTGGGTCGGTAACCCTGCGGGTCTGCGGGACAGGAGCGAGACATATTAAGTCCCCATTCAAGATTGCACTTGACCGAGAACTTGGGGGACTTGTTGACAGTAGCCACAGAGGGGCTACATAAGCCCACAGACCCGCAACCAGTGCATCCGGGGCTGGACTGAGGCTCGGAGCAGGATCACCAGCACCCGGACCCGAGGTCCAGCAGTCTACCTTGTGACCAGGGGCCCGGGGACCGGGGACGCCAGCCTGCTGAACAGGCCGCCAGAGCTGTCCTTTTGTGTGCGAACAGAAGGAAACCAGTCCCACATCGAAGAGTAAGACCAGACCTCACGCCCGACCACCTATATAAGGGCCTCAACTACCCTCTTTAATAGGTAACTGATCTCTCCAACTGCTTATCGTACGTGCTTAAGTTATTTATTCATTCCAACTGTACTAACTTAGGCATCGAAGAGGAGAAGACCGGTCCGCCCGGTATTTCCCTTAGTTAGCAGGTTCGCAGGAGGAGATCATATCTAGATTCACCAGTCTCTACCAGGCCTACGGGTTTGTGCAAAAACAATTATGAATGGCGAAAATTAGAGATAGTGACTCACTCATACTCACTTTAGTGTGAATTTAGAGTTACAAGTGAGTTTCAATAAAAAGTCACTTAAAATAACTTGCTAATGTTGATAATTGTACACTGCCGCGATAACTTTGAAATTAAGAAAATGAGGTCTCACTGTATAAATGATTAAACAAAAAAAAAAACTAAAAAAAGAGTAACGAAAAGGAATCTCCCACCTGAAATACGACAAAGCCTTTACGCCGCATCTGTAACCTTCAAGGGGCATTCCCGACATTTCCACATAACTCCCCCCCCCCCCCCCCCCCTCTCCTCCGACAGCTTGCGCGCGAATGTTCCTCTTACCACGCAAACCCCAAAACTCTCTCTCTCTCTCTCTCTCTCTAAATCTCACCAAACTCTAAATCCCTCCCATTAAAATTAACCTAACCAAAATTAATCCCATTAATTACACCATTTTCCGCCAAACCAGGTAAAATAATCCCACTTTTATTTACCCAAACCATTAAATTTTTTTAAAAACTTATAATATTTATAAATACGGAAAAGTCCCTCTCTCCATCATCTTCGGCTCGCTGTCTGTCACTCTCTTCCTCTTCCTCTTCCTCCTCCTCCAAAAATTTCTCCCATTAATAAAACTAGACAAATAAAAACCCTGACCACCACTCTCTCTCTCTTGCCTTCACTACTACTCTAAGTCACTCTCACTCTTCATTATTCAGAGCTCTCTTCAGCTCCTCCGATCAACCTCAATGCCATCCGCATTCTGATCAAATCTCCCCGCCATTTCCAACCTCCATGTGAATCCACGCTCTTCTTCTTCCTCATCCACTATTTACCGGATCTCTCTCTACAAGTACGCTAATCTCACTTTCTGGATTGTTTATCATTCATATCAATGTCGATCTCTCTTTATTACACCCCATTATTCCTTGCTTCGTTTGCTACTAAAAGCAACTGCTTTGTTCTATTTTTCAGACTAAATTAGATTCAGTTTTTTTTTGGCTTTTAGTAATGGAAGCTACTTTTTTGTTGTTGGTTGCTTTCTGTGGTTCCATGTGATCTTGAAGCTACTTAATTTGGAAGTTGTATTTCTTCTCACTCTGTGACTTGGTCACTCTCACTCTATTAATTTTTCTTGCTCACTCTCAATTTCTGAGACCTTTTCTAGGTTTAGCTACTTCTGCAATTTGATCTCAACAGATGTTAGTCTTCCTTTTTTTTTTTTGGCATAATCTGGATGTGGCTTTGGGCTTTTGTGACTAGCTATCAGTTCATATTTCCTTCTCTGGGTCAATTGTTTTCCTCTGCAGATTTTGGATTTCTAGGAACAATTTTATTTTGTTCATTTAATTTTTTCTCCAATCTTTGAGAATCCAATGAGAATCTTTCGCTTGTTTTTTTTTTCTTTATTCGAGCTGGAAATGGAAAAAAAAAAAGAAGCATAGATTATGATTGTGTTTGTTGATTTAAAAAATGATTGTTTTTTTTTTTGATCTAGTGTGTTTATGATCATTTTCAAACTACTGACTATTGGCAATCTGATGATGCAGATCTTGTGGAGTACCGAAGTTGCATACTTCAATGGTGAAACTGACAGCTATGGAGTGTCAGTGTGCCATTTTGGTATTGGTTTCCCTTTTGGCTATTGGGAGAGCTGATGTTTATATCGTGACTATTGAAGGAGAGCCTATTATAAGTTATAGAGGTGATGTTGATGGTTTTGAAGCCACTGCTGTGGAATCTGATGAAAAGATTGATACCACCGGGTAATGTGCACACTTCTTTCCCTGAATTATATATTACTAAATATGCGTATGTAACATTTTTGTATGCATACCATATAATAAGTACAAAAAGTTTCATAATTTGGATAGGAATATTAGTCAACCAGTTGATGACAGATTGAGATCCTTTGACCATTTAAAGAAGCATTGAAATTAGATTGTCACTAATTCTGCAAACTAGTGCTGTGTTTGGTTTGTGAGGTATCTTTGTTAAATAAGTTGTATGTTGTTAGGAAATATGACATCTAGTTTGGTTTGGTTGACCTTGCATAGTCATTTGTACATGTCAAATAAGCAAGTCATGGACATACTCAGACGACTGTAAAACTAGTTTCAAGATGGATATTTATGGTCCAATGTTGGTGTATGACTCCAACACCTTTACATCCAAACAAGCTTGCGTTAATGGTTTTGTTTGCACTCAGGACCAATTTAAAAGTCAAAACCAATTTGCACACAGATAGATTGTCTTTAGTTCCATCAAGGAAGTTGTTGCCAAGTGGTTTTAATTGCAGTTAGGGGCTGACACTGCCCAGCTCATTTTTTGTGCCATAATCATTTTAAAATCAAGGTCACTCAGCATGAACAGAGAAAAAGAGTTTCTCTGTTCATGCTGATGTCTTCGTTTAGAAGCAAAAACAGAGTTATCCATGCATTTATGGATAATAAACTAGGATTTGATAGCATCGACAGTCTGGCCAAATTCCGGATTTTAATGTTTGAATCTAATGATATGGATGAAGAGGCACTAAAAGAATTTTTTATTTCTTATTTTTGGTGATAAAGAGCCCTGGGAAACAACAAGAATCCCTTTCTGAATCTAGTTTGGTTGCACCATGTAAGAAATCATGTGGAATTCTACAAAACCTCCCTATTTATATAAAGATAAAATCATAAGAAACGTGTAATAGACAAAATCTTCCGAAACATTTGAACAGAGCTATTTAATTTTTAAGAAATGACCAGACTGGTTGAATGCAGTTCTATTCCATGATCTGTCATTTCTCTTGCTTATGTTTATTTTGGTGATCATGGTATATGTAGACTTACTAGATTCTTAAGAAAATTACAACATTAAATCTATCCTACATAGTTGGTGGCATACAGTACTCAGTATCAGCTGTGTTATAGTAGCATACTGAGATATTAGCATCTCATATGGTATCATTATGTGTCAGCTCATATCCTAGTTGCTTTTTTTAGGAAGGATTACAATTTAATATCATCTCATGGTCTGTGCTTTGCACTTCATCTTTGATAGATTTTGTGAATAGTTAATTTTACCAAAGAATGACTATCTCTTTCATTTGCAGGGCAGAAATACATTGATCATTAACATATCATATCTCATTCTTGCCTGTTTATTTGGTCTTTGTACAGTGAGTCAGTCACGTCCTATGCCCGCCACCTTGAGAATAAACATGATATGCTTCTTGGAATGCTGTTTGAGCAAGGGACCTACAAGAAACTCTACAGCTATCAACATCTTATAAATGGTTTTGCAGTTCACATTTCTCATGAGCAGGTGAAACCTTGGACACAGCCTCTTTACATGTGTATATTTAATCGCATTATGTTGATGTATTTTCTTGAATTTGGATTTTCTTACACTGATCCTTTTATTAGTAGGCAGAAAGACTGATGCGTGCCCCAGGTGTGAAATCTGTGGAGAGGGATTGGAAGGTCCGGAGGCTTACAACTCACACACCACAGTTTTTAGGGCTTCCAACCGGAGTATGGCCAACAGGAGGTGGCTTTGATAGGGCTGGAGAAAATATTGTGATAGGATTTGTGGATTCAGGGATTTACCCTCATCATCCAAGCTTTGCAAGCCACCATAGTGATCCCTATGGGCCTGTTCCCAAGTACAGAGGTACATGTGAAGTTGACCCAGACACCAAGAGGAGTTTCTGTAATGGAAAGATTATTGGAGCCCACCATTTTGCGAAAGCTGCAATAGCAGCTGGGGTGTTTAATCCAGCTATTGATTTCGCCTCTCCTATGGACGGTGATGGACATGGAAGGTTAGGCCCCATACTTTTGTTGTATGTTCTGCACCTATTATACTGTGTGTTTGCTCTTATCGTTCTGACTCGATGTTTAGTTTATGTTAGGTTTCATAATATACAGAAACAACTTAGTTTTCACAGAAATAAAAGTAAATTTTACACTTGATTATGCTTAATCAAAGTCCCAAAATGAAATTGATGTTGGGGAATTTAATTTCTCAGCTTAGAACAATGACTTCTTTTTATTATACATATACATATGTATTAAGATAAATGAATTTGACATGTGGATAGTGTCACAACTTACCACACAATCTTGACAATAATATAATATGTTCTTAAGTATACTAAATGGAAGTTTTGAGGTTCGCTGCTTCAGTTATCAAATTGCTATGAGTCTCACAAGAGTTTCTCGTATTCATTAGTTGCAATTGACATATCTTCTAATCTTATTTCCTTTGCCCCTTTCTCTTAATGTTGATTCAGATTTTTTCTGTCTGATGCTTTATGTTCCTTTCTCTTATTTCTCTGTCTTCTAGTCACACTGCAGCTATTGCAGCTGGAAATAATGGAATTCCTGTCAGAATGCATGGCCATGAATTTGGCAAAGCAAGTGGGATGGCTCCTCGTGCCAGGTGAGGAATAATAAATAATTCATGATGTTTCGATTTAGAGAGTAAATTGTATTCATTCCTTTTAATTGAAACATCTAAATTTTCTGCCTTCAGAATTGCTGTATATAAAGCTCTTTACAGGCTTTTTGGAGGGTTTGTTGCGGATGTTGTAGCTGCAATTGATCAGGTATGCACAGTATCCTTGACTAAAACCCATAAAGAACAAGAAGGGTGAAGAGTATTAGTGTTGCTTCTTGTGTAGATATGTGTAGGTATTTGTGCGTGAGCATTGGGAATTTGGGATATACCCAATTATGTTGTGAAATTGCTTCTCAGAAGAAGCAATTTCAGTGGTTCACCCATCCCTGATATTGTGTCCCTGTCGACTCTCAAAAACTCTAGCAACCCTACCATTTAATTTGTCATATTATTTACTAATGCACATGTATTCACATACTTTCTTTTGATTTGTATCGACTCTTTTCAATTAAAACTAAAAAAGAAATAGAAAATTATTTTGGGAGTTACTTAATTACGTATGTTTGGAATGTGATCTGCTGCCCTTTTTTATTGAAGATAAAATGATTAAGATTGTTTCTGCCAACAAACTTACATTCTTTGGGGAGTATTACTCTTGATTGCTTTATTATAGACAGGTGATTCTTATTTGACGAAATTTTGTGAACAGGCTGTTTATGATGGAGTGGATATACTGAGTCTTTCTGTGGGGCCAAACAGTCCTCCAGCTACCACCAAGACCACTTATTTGAACCCTTTTGATGCCACTCTTCTTGGAGCTGTGAAAGCGGGTGTATTTGTTGCACAGGCAGCTGGAAATGGAGGACCTTTTCCTAAAACCTTGGTCTCTTATAGCCCTTGGATAGCTTCTGTTGCTGCTGCCATAGATGACCGGAGATACAAAAACCATCTCACACTCGGGAATGGAAAAGTATTACCTGGACTTGGGTTGTCACGTAAGTATTTGTTTGGGTGAGCGTGTATGTAGTAAAGTTTTTTCAGTAGTGATTATTTTAGTACTTGGGCATATGTTATTTTTTCAGTAGCAATTGAGCAATTTCACTTGAAAGCACTTCCCAGAAAAGTACATATTTCCTTCAGAAAGCAGAAAGCACTTTAATAATTTGGCCCTGCCAATAACAACACTTCAACCAACCTTTTTTTACAACTGACCAAAATAGCACTAAGCTCTTTTAGAATTAGGAAATGCCTTTGGCGTGTCTACTGACCTATGGAACACACCCTTAGTTTTATCATATCCTATATCGTAAGTTTTTACCATTAAGATGAAAACATGATTATTAACAAGGTACTTTGGTTGACCTAGAAACCATAGACAGGCATAGCATCATGTCTACTAACTGGTTTTATTACTTTGGAAAATTAAAATACTAGAATGGGAGAAAACAATAATTGTATTCATTTAATTCTAGAGAGTTCTCCTGTTTATATAGAATACCAGTTCAGAAATTGCTCGTGAAGTAGTCAGCTCTCTAAACTAATCTTAACTAAAGTTACCAGAAGATCAGCTTGTATCACCAGTATGCCCTCATGATAATAGTTTTACTCTTTGCTTCCTGCAAATAGATTCTCATGTAAATTTGATAGATCTCTGAAAAATTTGGACATCTCAGTCCACTAAATGTACTTATGGACAAATTTGTACTAGTCACAGAGAGTAATATAGAGTTCATGCTGTCCATTGGAATCTCAGACGGAGAACCGTGATGTGATCTTGATTAGGTCTGAGGAGCATATTTTGCTTAGATATCATGTTGGAAAATAAAGTTTAGAGAGGGAGAGATGAGTTGTGTAAAGGCACCACATAAATTCAATGGTTTTATTCTCTTCGATTGCAACAGTTCTCGTGTTTTTATTCCTATACATTTAATACTATTTTAATCGTCACAAGTTTGCTATCTTTTACTTTCTGCCTTTCTAAAGCTGAACTATTCCCCTTGCCCTCGGCCTTCTCTTTTTGCAGCATCTACACATCCAAATCGAACGTACACGCTGGTTGCTGCAAATGATGTTCTTTTGGATTCTTCGGTAGTGAAGTATAGCCCCTCAGACTGCCAGAGACCAGAAGTTTTAAACAAGAACTTGGTTGAGGGAAATATTCTTCTTTGTGGCTATTCGTTCAATTTTGTTGCTGGCTCTGCATCAATCAAGAAAGTCTCGCAAACAGCCAAAAGTCTTGGTGCAATTGGCTTTGTTCTTGCTGTGGAAAATGTTTCCCCAGGAACAAAATTTGATCCTGTTCCTTCTGGCATTCCTGGGATTGTAATCACTGATATTAGCAAGTCAATGGTAATCCATTCAAAGTTTTCTCCTGAATGATATGCTTTTGGTCTTCTTAAAGCTTACAGTCCTCTTAATCATGTCAGTGTGTGGAATAGTCTCCACTATAGATATGATTGGAATATAGGTCAATTGCTATAAACAAATCATATCATAACCTCATACTGAGCAAAAGTTGACAGTAAAAAGAGCAAAATAGGGTAATGTGAAAGATGATCATGCATATTTATGTTTCTCTTATCTTAGTTGCATATGACCTCGGTCTTGTCACGTCATAGTTTAATAAGAGCTCAGTCCTGTCTGATAATTGTTATGGTGCTACTGTTTTGATTTATTTGAACTACCTTTAAATATTGCCCTTTTTTCTTTTCTTCTTTTCATTTATGTTTTCATTCTCCCTTCTGTTATTCAGGATCTTATAGATTACTACAACATCTCAACATCAAGGGATTGGACTGGTCGAGTTAAGAGTTTTAAAGCTATAGGTAGCATTGGGGATGGTTTGATGCCTATACTCCATAAATCAGCACCCCAGGTGGCATTATTCTCTGCTCGAGGACCCAATATTAAAGATTTTAGCTTCCAAGATGCTGATCTTCTCAAACCAGATATTCTAGCTCCTGGTTCACTGATTTGGGCTGCCTGGTCCCCAAATGGAACAGATGAGCCTGATTATATTGGTGAGCACCTGATATTCTACTGTCAATAGTTGTTTATCAAACTTTAGTTCCAAACTGCAGTTATTCTGTGGATTCTACACCCTTCAAAACAAATATACATGTTCTTGGGTTTCGACATTTAGTAAGATTATCCTTAGAAATCACGGGGAACATATCAGTTATTGCCTTTTCTTTTCTTTCTCAGACAACGAATAAAATCCAAGGAAATTATAGTTCTGCTTCTACCAATGCAATTTCTGACATATAACAAGGTTATTTTCTTTGACCAGGCGAGGGATTTGCCATGATCTCTGGAACAAGTATGGCTGCACCACATATAGCAGGAATTGCTGCTCTTATAAAGCAGAAGCACCCTCATTGGAGCCCTGCTGCCATCAAATCATCCTTGATGACAACATCAACAACTATGGACCGGGCTGGGAAGCCTCTCCAGGCACAACAGACTTCCGAAACACAAGGCGTTAAGTTTGTGAGTGCCACCCCTTTTGATTATGGTAGTGGCCATGTTGATCCAAGGGCTGCTCTAGATCCTGGACTAATCTTTGACGTGGGTAAGTATTCTATTCCCTTTGTAAAGGATTTTACCTATTGAATTCAAATTTGTTCCAAATAACTTTAAAATATGGAGTATGATGTCCCAACTTTCCTTCCCCCTTTCCTTTTAATAGATGATTAATATTATTATATAATGTGTTTTGATTGTTTTAAAGAAAAAGGAAAAGCGTTTATATCTTTTACAGGAAATAGGAACCATGAGGAAAACTAAATTGCAAATATTTCCTCCAGGATGATGTAGATATCGGGGACCATATCTAATGAAATCTCAATTGTTTGAATTATAGGTTTCCAGGATTACTTGGGCTTCTTGTGTACGACACCTGGTATTGATGCACATGAGATAAAGAACTACACAAACTCCCCCTGCAACTACACCATGGGCCACCCGTCAAATTTCAACTCTCCCTCAATCACAGTATCTCATCTTGTAGGAACTCGAACAGTTACGCGCACAGTGACAAATGTTGCTCAAGAAGAAACCTATGTGATTACAGCCAGAATGGCTCCAGCAGTTCACATTAGTGTCAGCCCTCCAGCAATGACTCTGAAACCTGGTGCTTCACGAAAATTCTCTGTGAGTCTCACGGCTCGACGGTTGACTGGAACCTACAGTTTTGGAGAGGTTCTGTTGAAAGGTAGTAGGGGGCACAAGGTTAGGATCCCGGTGGTAGCTATGGGTTACCAACGGTAATTTTGGTTGGGTTAATTAAGAATTTTAACAATTATGGTTGTAATATTCTTTGTAATCTGTGGTAATAAGTTGTGAGGCTAGGTGTATTGTCTGAAATATAAGTGTATCAGTGTATGTGGAATAGCTGTAAAGGTACTGGTATGGAGGGGAGACTCCTAGTTCTTCCACTTATAAGTTTTGCTAATTTTATTGGGTTACAAGGTTTTACCTTGATCATGATATTGATCTTCTTTTCGGGGCTTAAATCGTGTTCATTCATTTTGTTTCAGCTGATTAACTTGATTGATTCAAAAGAAAGGACAAGTGCTCCGAGACTGGAAGACAAAGTGGTTTTGTTTTTTCAGCCTAGAACAAATCCACTGTCATCTTCTTCTCAGTCCTACGGCACAAGCAAACATTATCAGTGACTTGTTTTGGTAAGCCATAACTATCACAATGACCACAACTCAATCCTTAGACAAATTTTGTAGAGGTTCACAGATCATTTGATTCAATATCAAGGATTAAGATTTCAGGAAAGAACTTCAATTGTTTCAATTTCAACTCTTGAATTTATATTTAAGGGTGGATATAAATCACAAAATAGTGGAGACCTCGTATTCCCTCATGGTTTATGTTTGAACATTTTTCTCCACTAACCAACGGAAGTGTATTTTTCTTTCATTTCCGAAGAAATGACTGGTAACTGATTAAACCTCCCACCGGAAGACTCCACCTGTTTCCCCCACTTGATAACCTCCCCATCTCAGTTCCTCATGCATGTATTTAATGTATGAATCGGCATTGCTGATTTCGTTTTCATAAGAGAAGCAGCACTTGTATCTGCATCAATAGATGATGTGTAAGGAACCACTCTACTCCCAAAAGCTGACTGCCTGGAGGCATTGTTCCTTACAACTTGTCAGCTGGAAGAGGTGGATGTTGGAAAGCGAAAAAAATGTAGTACTTGCACCACCAATGCCTGGGGTTACTTGTTGCACCAGTTCGGTTGCTGGTTATGGCATGGGATTGGTGATACTAGTTCCCAAAGCTGGGACTATGGTGATTTTTGCCAACGGTTGGAACACTAGCAGTGGCAACACTTGAGGTTACTGCGATGGCATTTGTGCCACCAGTTGGAGCAGTAGTAGAAGTGCCTACACCGGGGGTTATGGTGATTGTTGCGTTTCCAGAAAGACTCCCTCCATTGCCTGTTTTGGTTCCCGAAATCGGCTTTGGAGGGTCAAAAGCTGGAGCAGTAGCCATTGATATTGATCACAAGTTTGATCTTGATGAGTGGATGCACTTGGTTTGGTTCTCCTCTGAGCTATCCTTGGTGTGCTAAAGAGAACTCTGTACACCTTCTCATAAAAGTTCCTTGTACAATAGCTAGGAACAACAATCCTTTATACATTTTTATTTGAATATATCCTTTATACATTTTTTTTATTTAAAAAAAGCCAAATGGAATCATATTACTAATATATACTTTCCGATTCTTTTACACAAACCCTGCCACTACCAACCAGATAAAAAAAAGAAAAGAAAAAAAAAGGGTGGTGTGGATGCTTAGGGTTCATGTTCTTGCAGAACTGAGAGGCAATCGCAACTCCTAGACTTGAAGCTCTTGACTCCCCTGTCAAGCAATTTAGGGGTTCTGATCATGTGTGACGCTTTCTCATCAGATGAAGATACACCTAATGATGGGTCTTCCTGTGTCTCTTCTGGTTCTTCATCTTCATTTAAGGATTCCAGTGAAGGCATGGACTTAGGATTTGCATGGTTGTAGAAAGACGATGATGACCACTTTGAGGCGATCAAAACCATTCTCCTCTTGTTGAACGGGTTCTCTCTCTTCTCCAACTCCTTCACCGTCGAAGCCGTCGTCACAACATCCGATGAGCTTGTAAATGATTTCAACTTCCCTGAGAAGTAGTTCGATAATCCCCTTTTGATGGGGGAGAGAATCTTCTAGAGAATTCATTGATCCCAGAGAAGTCAGTCCTCCTTGTTGGCCGTTAAACTTGCTCTCAACCTCTTCGCTGTCAGTGGCATCACCGGAGCCTATCTTGGATTCATTCTCTTCGTCACTGTCGTCGGGAGCGCCGATGGACGAGGACGAACTGCTCGAAAACGAGTCTTCCCGCTCTCTCTCTCAGCTTGTTGAGCGATCCTTCTCCACCTACGACGCCGTTTTGGTTGAGAAACAGACAGGAAGCCGTCGCCGCCGCGGATGTGGATCCCACCAAAATGTCCATAACAAAGCGCAAATTTCCGGTGTCTGGTTTTGATCGAAGAGTAGGAAGAAAGATGGATAGATGCGTGGAGGAATCAATCAAGTATTTAGCCTTCCTTTTATACATGTACAGAATCTACTAAGGTATAGGTAATGGTCATAATTAATGATTTCCTCAATGAAATAGGAATACTATTGATCGATTACATACAGATCTAGATCAATTAATCGTTATAATCTTGTAACAAAATCACCACAATTCAATTTCAATTAGGAGTACCAAAAAGCGAATCCAACAAGACACGTATAAGGCCATAAAGAATTGTCACCAGAAATTTATATGGATTACTCCATGATATTGTGAATGCTTACATTTAGGGATTTGACTAAAGCCGAAAGAAGAAATCCTTTAATTGTGATATATTGAGCTACACAAAACCAGTACAATTGTCATCTTTAATTGTAATTGCTTACCGAAATCGACCTAAAATTGCGAGAAGGGGAGAGTAGGTGGATGCAAGCTGAGAGAAGAATTGGCTAAAATTGGGAAGCTTTCTAAGGTGATGTTTTTTTGGCTTGGTACGTTAATTACTCATTCGAAATAAATTGAACTTTCATCTTATCCAATATTTTCGATAGAACTCTCCGTGGCTCATCATTTTAAGGACCGTCAGTTTACTTCTCATGTGGTGGACTTGTTCCCCTAATATTACTCTTCTACTCTAGACAGTAAACTTCTTTTTAATTTAATTATTATTATTATTATTATTATTTTCTTCGATTAGCATCTGTTCTAGGTACAACGGCACCGATCATTTGGGCCGACAAAATTGTCGCTGATGACCCTGCCTCCGGTAACTCTGGCTAGAGAGGTTGATTTTTGGACTTAAGAGAAGCATGAAGAAGCATTCGTGTTCTTGTTCCCGAGTTTGTTATTTGTTTGAAGTCGTGTTTGTTCCGGCGACCTTCGAGATTGACTCAAGTATCAAAGATGGTCTGAGGTTTACCTGTCCGTATGCGTAATTTTCAGTTTGGAGAGAATTGAAGAAATTGTGGTTTTGAAATTTGGGTTATGCTGTGTTTCAACGATGTTGGTGATTTCATTTAAGCCTATTAAGAATTGCAGAGCAGGAGAGAAATTGCAGAGCAGGAGAGAATGAAACTTGATTACTTCGTGATTACTGTTTTGGTACACCCTAACCGTTGTCTCTCTCGATCGGCACCGATAAGCACAGCTGCCCCTAAGCAACTGCTGCTTCTAAATCATGTTCCACGGCAAGATTCTTTCCTGAAACTGTTGGGGAATCGTGAATAGTGAAACTCAAAGAGCCCTTGGAAATTTGATTCAAGCTCATAAACCTTGCCTTATATTCTTATCAGAAACCCTAGCTCAGACGGACCTCATCGATGGCATGACCAGACGAGTTAGTTTCAAAGACAATCTTGTCGTCACTCACAGCCAACAAGCACAAGGAATTGCATTGCTCTGGAATGATGATATTCATGTTGAATTTCGCTCCTCCTCGGCTAATCATATGGACGTTATCGTGGAGATACCTAGACATCGTAAATGGCGATACACAGGTATATATGGTGTGGCTGCTAGGAATGATAGGAATACCTGGACTCTAATTCGAACCCAAACTGCACAACAATGTGATTTGCCATGGCTTATGGTAGGGGACTTCAATGAGCTGATGTCTAAACGGGATAAATCGGGAGGACCTATTCGAGCTGCTACTCCTATGGCAACCTTTCGACGAACTATGGCGAGTGGTGATCTTCTTGATATGGGATTTGTTGGGTCTCGCTATACATGGCCCAATGAAACCACGAAGGAAAGCCTGGATAGAGGCTTTCAAACCCCTCAACGGCGTTCTTTATTTCCATATAGCAGGGTTATTACCTTGCATCCCTCAGAGTCCGATCATAATCCTCTATTAGTTGAGGCATCTGCTGAAAAGATTATCCAGAATCGGAGTTGAAAACTATTTCATTTTGAGGAGTATTGGTAGGACAACCCTCGCTGCAGTGAGATCATATAACAAGCATGGAATTCTAACTCTCACTACCAGATCGGACAGAATAGCCGACGAAATTTTTTTTGTCTATTATGCCAAATTTTCGTCGGCTATTCCTTCTACCGACGAAACTTTCGTCGGCTATAATTCGTCAGTAAAAGGGCGTCGGTAAAACGAATAGCCGACGAAAATAACAAAATCGTAGGATATTTTCGAGTATGGCCGACGATATCACCGACGAAAATTCATTTTGTCGACCAAACCTGGGCAAAATATCTGACAAAATTCGTCGGATATTTTCGAGTATAGCCGACGATATCGTAAACTATAGGCGACGAAATTCGTCGGCTATTTGTTCTGAAATATAGCCGACGATTTCATCTATTTCGTCGGTTATTTCGTCGGAATATATTAATATTTTAATAGGCATTAATTAGTTATAGCCGACGAAATAATACCAATATCGTCGGCTATTCTTACATTTTGGGAAGAAAAAAAATTAAATTAATTTCTAAATTACCATTCCAAACAACCTGCAATTCATGCATTTACACCAACAAGAAACACGTCTAAATGACTTATTATTTAATTTGTTCCAATATACATAAAATATAACCTTAATCATCACCTAAAGCACTAAAGTCAACCACGTCATCCCCAGCATCCTACTGTCCATCATGCTCGTCATTCTACTGAACGAAGAACTCAGGAGGTTGAGGCATTGGAGGTTCATGTAACGGCTCAAACGGAGGCGGGGGTTTAAGGCCTTGTTGTTGTGCCGCGAACATAGCATACCACCAGTTTTGTTGGCCGGCGTAGTTGTGTCGCCGAATTCTCTCGCATTCAGCATGCCAACTGGACATTTCGAAATGATACTGCTGTGTTCTGCGTTGTTGCTCCTGTGATCTCTGGAACTGGGCCGCCAATCTTGCATTTTCTTCTGCCAATCTCTGCATTTCCCCCCTCATCTGTTGGCTGTCCCTGCCTCCCTTCTTTTGAGCTCCCTTAGTGGTCTTCAGGAACCCTATTCCAAAACTTCCCAAACCCCGGCAGTAGTATTGGTTTGACCGGTCTGAGAAGGCTGCGTCGAACATCCTCGCTGCCGTTTGGACATTCGATCGGTCGACCTGCCTCAGGGCTTCTTGCAGATCTGCCTCTGAAATGTTCGGTTGTGTCCCCGGAACTACTTCCTGCAACACTTCTTCTACGGCCCGGTTCACCCTCTCCTAATTGAACGGGAAAAAAAAAAAAAATTAATATTCTAACAAATATATAATTAAGTAAAATTAATAATTAAAATTTTAAAATCGTAATCAACGACTTACAAGCTGTTATGTCGCTTGTGGATAAGCCTTCTTGAACGTCTCTACGTACGGGTTGCTATCAGGGTGATCTCTAAGCGCCTCCTCCTGATATTGTGAAAATGACCTAGAACCACCATGTTGGGGGGTTGTGTTACGGCGGCGGTTCACAGAGTTTATCATAGACCGTTCCTTCAAACAAATAATAAAATATTAGAAAAATGCATAAAAAAATATTAGTGTAATAATTATAAAATAATTAAACTAATAATTAAAATATTAACAAAATAAAAATTTATAGTTAAGTTTAGTATTTACCTGCATAAGTGGGTTGTTGAAGTTTACTGTCTTCAACCAACGCCACTCGTACTCCCTGAACATGAACTCTCTTGGAGTACCCATACGACCATGTTTGTCGTATTCGGTAAAGTGGGTACGGAGCTCGTTCTTCCACTCTTTGAACCTACGGAAAAAACAAAAGTGCATTAGAAATATTATTAATATCATAAAATATTTCAAATTATAAGATGATGAATTCCCAACGTACCTCGAGTTCTGCATCGCGTACGCCCAAGCCTACTGGTGTTCGGCAATCTCGAAGTATGCCTAAAAGATAATATTTTATTAGTTTTACAATTATAACAATACCGAAAATTATTAAATATTACGATAAAGAAATTAAGTTTTTTAAATTACTCACCGACGCCGCGTTGTTGACCTCCCTCTTGATCTCTTCCGGCACATCAGCCCACCGTGTCCACAACATAGGGACTCTATCCCTAATTAGTGCCCCCACGCAACCCGCGTAATCGCGGCGTTTTTCCCCTGAACCTCCTGATTAGGGGGTTCGTTGATCTGGATCCTCCCCTGCTCTTAACAGTTCTCCTGAGCGTGTCAAAACATATGACACCTCTCGTATTCCTGCTTGAACTGCTAGCGGCTGTCCCTATCACATAAACGACGATTGGTTAATAAAATTAAATATTAGTGCATAAATTTAATAAAATATTTAATTAATAAAATCAAATGTTACCTGAACTCGATGACCCGTCTGTCGACTTTCCTTTTCTCCTCGTCGAAATCAGGAGCTCAGGTCTCTCAAATGGCTCATGATGGTATGCCTCCGCAACACTCACGTACTGAGGCATATCAGGCCATATGGGCACACCACGCTCGTCGACCTTGGGTATCGCAGGAATGTTGTACGGGAGGTAGAGTTGATTTGGGAGAGTAGGCCCCTCAGTCGAGTCAGCAGCAGACGGCGCCGGACTCGTCATCGGCTCCCGATGAACCTCAGGTATACAGACCTGAGGAACGTCTGGAGCTATCTCGTCCTGAAATAGCTGCCTACTGGACCTTGGAGCATCTGGCCCGAGAAGGGGACGTGAACTGCTCGACGACCGCCCCGCCGATAAAAGGGTCTGGTGTCGAGAACTCACACTCCTCCGCGGTTGGGATGAATCCATCCTCTGAGGCTGGCTGGTGGTCCTCTCAGGCTGGCTAAGGGTCCTCTCGGAGTCTCCGGAACCGGCAGAACTTCCAGAACCCCTAGATCTGGAAGAACGACGGCCTCCGAATAACTGTCTGAATGCATCGGCCATTTGCAGCTTGAGGCATTAATACATTAATTAATATTAAATTATATTACATTAAATAAAAAATTCTAATTAATATAATAACCAATAATACTAACATATTTTAAAACATACTAACAAATTAATATTTAAATTTTAACTAATTTTAAATAATACTAACCATTAACATAAATATAACTATATTTCATCATTAACATATATATACATACAAATAACCATTTATATATTAACATAGATATAACCATTTATATAATTAGGCTACCAATTTATATATATAATTAATTTAACAATTTATATATAACAATTAAAATATACATTAACACACACATATATATATATATATATATATACACACAAATATGTGTATATATTAATAAATATATAACAATTTACATAATTAATCTACAAATTTATATATATATAATTAATCTAACAATTTATATATATAACCAATACAAATTCTAATTTAACACACACCTAAATATATAAATTATTTACCTAAATTATATAATTAAAATAAATTGTAAAAAAAAAAAAAATAACCGGATCAGAGGAGGAGGAGGCCGGAGGAGGACGGGAAGGAGGTCGGAGGAGGAGGGGAAGGCGGAGGGGAAGGAGGAGGAGGAGGA
This sequence comes from Potentilla sterilis, assembly GCA_963682095.1. NCBI lineage: Eukaryota > Viridiplantae > Streptophyta > Magnoliopsida > Rosales > Rosaceae > Potentilla > Potentilla sterilis. The sequence continues at coordinate 13,196,715 of OY821761.1, forward strand.
GGCCGGCCGATTTGAGGAAGGAGGAGGAGGAGGAGGAGGAGGAGGCCGAAACGGTGGAGGCGCCGCCGATTTGAGGAGGAGGAGGAGCAGAGCGGCGGATTGGAGGAGGAGAGCGGCCGATTTGAGGAAGGAGGAGGAGGAGGAGGAGGAGGAGAGAAAAAAGTCGGCTAGAGTTCGCGACTTTCTGATTTATAGCAGAAAGAATAGCCGACGAGTAAAAAAGATTTCGTCGGCTATGAAATCTTTAAAATCGTCGGCTAAACTTTGGAAGATCAACAGCCGTCGGATCTGAGCCATCCAACGGCAGACAATAAAAAGGCGCGGATCGCAAGAGTTTAGCCGACGAAATATAATTTTCGTCGGCTAAACTATTTGTCAAACCACTAAGTCAAACCTCTAAACGCTTAAAAACGGAAATTAGTCTAGTTAAACGACGGTTTCTGGCCTGACCTTCAACAGATAATAGTTTCAAATCAATGAGACGCAACTAATCATATAAAAATTTTACAAAATTGATTTAACGAACGTCAGGCTACCCATAGGAAAACGAAAGTAAAAAACAGTTAACCGCAACATTTGGCACACAGATTTTATCGGAATCCTGTCATTTTTCAACCGTAGACGTAGTTCATTATTTCGGTCATATCTTATTTCACAACATTTTTGCATTTGAAGAGTCTAAGTATAGTAACTATTTGAAACTATACATTCACTTAAACACTTAGTAAACAAGTTAAGGAACATTAGTGCATATGTTCTGATTTTGAATCTAAAAGTTTAGAAAATCTGTTTCAACTGTCAGATATCACCGTTAAGATTAAATACATTTATGGAAAAAAAATCCAACTTCAGCTGACAACGTTAAAGGCTCGATCGGAACGGTCAACTGGGTGAGTCAAACCTCTAAACGCTTAGAAATGGTAAGTAGACTGTCTAAATGACGTTTTTTGGCCTGACCTTCAACAGATAATAGTTTCAAATCGATGAGACGCAACTAATCGTATAAAAATTTTCCAAAATTGATTTAACGAACGTCAGGCTGCCCATAGGAAAACGAAAGTAAAAAACAGTTAACCGCAACATTTGGCACACAGATTTTATCGGAATCTTGTCATTTTTCAACCGTAGACGTAGTTCATTATTTCGGTCATATCTTATTTCACAACATTTTTGCATTTGAAGAGTCTAAGTATAGTAACTATTTGAAACTATACATTCACTTAAACACTTAGTAAACAAGTTAAGGAACATTAGTGCATATGTTCTGATTTTGAATCTAAAAGTTTAGAAAATCTGTTTCAACTGTCAGATATCACCGTTAAGATTAAATACATGTATGGAAAAAAATCCAACTTCAGCTGACAACGTTAAAGGCTCGATCGGAATGGTCAACCGGGTGAGTCAAACCTATAAACGCTTAGAAATGGTAATTGGACTGTCTAAATGATGTTTTTTTGCCTGACCTTCAACAGATAATAGTTTCAAATCGATGAGATGCAACTAATCGTATAAAAATTTTCCTCAAAATATTTACCGAAGGTAACGCTACCATTAGGGAAACGAAGGAATAAAACCTTTGACCGCATCTTTCGACACTCAGATTTTATCAGAATCTTGTCATTTTTCAGTCGTAGACGTATTTCATTATTTCAGTCATATCTTATTTCACAATATTTTTGCATTTGAAGGATGAAGAAATGGTTTATTGTTAGTGATAGAAAATGGAATATGGTCATTTTTTGTTTTTTTTTAAACCATTCTTTTGTCGTTTTCTGTCTAAAATAAAATATATATTTTTCAATATAGTTATAGCCGACGAAATAATGAATTTTTCGTCGGCTATTATGAGTATGGCCGACGAAATAACAAATTTTCGTCGGCTATTATATGAAAAAAAAAACAGTTGGCAAGGAAGTTGAAGCAAAGTTCAGTTGGCTGTGCTGTTTATCTGCACCGAAAACTGTACTCTGTCTCGAAGGACTGGAAACCCTCTGACTCAAATGAAAAAATGGATTACTCAAATGGCAAAAGTTAAATGTTGCATTCGGCACACGGATTTTATCGGAATCTTGTCATTTTTCAATCCCTGAATGTATTTCATTATTTCGGTCATATCTTATTTCACAACATTTTTGCATTTGAAGGATAAAGCAATGGTTTATTGTTAGTGATAGAAAATGGAATATGGTCATTTTTTTTAAATCATAGCCGACGAGAGACTCATACTCATCGGCTATTCTTTTGTCGTTTTCTGTCTAAAATAAAATATGTATTTTTCAATATAGTTATAGCCGACGAAATAATGAATTTTTCGTCGGCTATTATGAGTATGGCCGACGAAATAACAAATTTTCGTCGGCTATTATATGAAAAAGGTAAAAAAAATCAGTAAGTTTACACCTCTCGTATTCCTATTTTCTGTTCATATATAACCAAAATTGAACATCAAGAAAACAGAAACCCAGCAGTCAACATATTTCAAATTTTTTTTTAGGGGTTTGGAACCCATGCCAGCCTAGCTGGGAGGCTCATCCCCATGCCCGTTCATTAGAAATTAGTGGATTACAAATGAAAAGATTACATCATCTAAATTACTTAATCCGGCGGATTGTAATCGGAATCATCGGATGAGTCTTCTTCGGTTTCTGAATTGCTCGATAGGGGTAATCTATGTCTTTCCTCACCACTAGAGTCCTCGTTAGTTTCTTCATTTGGATCAACATCAACAAGCAGTGGTTGTTCACGTCGAATTGGCACCGGCGTGTCTAGACGAATAAAAAAGGAGTCAGGAATACCGTTTGAGTTGGGCTCTTGATACGCGGTGCCACCATCCTCGTTCTCTTCAGCCACTCCAAGTGTAGACGCCCGGTAAATGTTGCGATGGTGGATAGTGTTGACTATTTTCCACGGGTCACCCTTGGCGAGATCATCAAGATAAAACACTTGTTTCACCCATGTGGCTAAAACGAACGGGTCATCCTCATACCATGATGTACTAGTGTTCACAGAAGTTATGCCGTATTGATCGGTTTTCATGCTCTGCGGCCGTGTGTCAAACCATCTACACTTGAAAAGGTGCACTTTCATGCCTTCCCCATAATACAGTTCCACAACTGAATGGAGAACACCGTAATAGTCAACTCCATCATCCCCACCATGTGCCATAACCCCTGAATTTTGTGTTTTCAGTCTGACGTCTCTCTCTTCACATCGAAATAACACACCATTCACCTTGCACGTCGCATAAACTTTTGAATAGACCGGCTTCATCGCTAGAAGTCTGAGTTCGTGCGACCAATTTGGGTAATTATCATTTTTAATAAGGTCCATCTGCAACCATCAGAATCAACTATAAATATGAATAATTATACACAATAATATATAAATACGTATAGAATAATGTTAAAGTTACGTACCCAGCGGCCGAAATACTCTGCGAAAGTCTGGTTGTGGTAATCGAGATCACCTCCTACTTGTTCACAGTTTAGATGCATGTTCTTCCAAAACTGAACTTCTTAACAGTTAATTAGTACCCACCAATGTGCAATGGCTACCTCATAATCTTTCAACTTGTAGGAAACTGAAATTTTTCCACCGAGTACAACATCGTCGGAGAGTATGGAAAGATTGAACTGTGAAGGTACATCTTCCGGTATGCTTTCCTGTAACGCTCCTAAATACAGCTTCATGTAGGTGACGCACTCGTGCGCAATATATGCTTCAGCTATACATCCTTCGGGTGCGGATATGTTTTGGACAAAATCACCGTATTGTCCAAGTTGCCTATAAATCAAGTTTTTTAAGTGTTATGATAATACATTAATACTAAATCACATATATTGATGAGGAAATTAACATAAGGTGTAAAATACGTACCTTTCCATCAGATACATCCAAGTGAAGTGCACAGGACCGGTAAGCAACAACTGCTAAGGAAGATGGATCATGAGGTGAGGCATGATGTCGAAAAAATTTGGAGGAAATATCATCTCAAATTTACACATGATATGAACGATGTCTTGTTGCATTTCCCGGAGGTCAGATTTTCTCACTTCCCATGTGCATACCTTCTGGAAAAATCTTGCCAACGCTACTAACGGCTCCACAACGTGACGGGGAAGGAACGGTTGAATGAAAACAGGGAAGAGACGTTGTAGCAGGATATGATTGTCATGACTTTTCAACCCGTAAAGATTGTTGAATTGTCTGTTCACACACTTGGCTATATTTCCAGCAAAGCCTGAAGGATACTTGGCCCGACTTATCCAATGGAAAATTTCTGATTTATGCTCAGGCTTGACGGTGTAAGGAGCTTGAGGCATTTTTCTCTTCCCTTGTTTCAACCATAGTTGTTTTCTGATATTCATGTTTTGCAGATCAGTGCGAGCCTTAGGACCGTCTTTCATCTTCCCCTCCAAGTTCAGCGTTGTGCCCACCACACTTTCATAAACATTTTTTTTCTATGTGCATAACGTCTAGGAAGTGACGGATCAACAACTCACACCAGTACGGGAGTTCCCACAATATGCTCTTATGTGTCCAAAATTTGTACTCCTCAGGTCTTTCAGGTATTTCCGCTACAATATCGGGATGATTGCTGAGGGGCCAAAAATCGTACTCATTAAGCACTACTAAAATTTCTCTTCCCGTCCATCTTCTGGGAGGACCACCGTGTTCTTCGGTTCCATCAAATGCGGCGGACTCGTAACGCCAGTGGTGATCCGCAGGAAGGAACACACGATGACCCATTCTGCATATCTTGTTGCAATGAGGGGTGCTCCCATAATCGCTGAGGCACTCTGGACAAGCCTTGTATCCCCTAACAACGCTGCCCAACAACATCTC